>JAQFZC010001660.1:0-28023 GCA_034695205.1 Dicyrtoma fusca | reverse complement strand
CCATTTGCCATTTATTCAGTCATTCCAAGTCAGCTATTCCAAACATGTATTTTGGCAATCAATGAAGAAAAAAAACAGCCAGGCTAACTGTGCAAGTCAATGTTTCATGTCATGAAAATTGAGAAGTATTAGAAATGATTTTATTTAGAACCTTACATTCTCCAACGTTAGTACGATAGCGACTATGCCCTTGTGCAAGGGTTTTCAATTTCAATCTTTTCCCTGTCTACACGCACACATAATAATAATAACCGTCTTGAGGCATGTAGGCATTATGATTTTAGGTAGGTTCAAAAATGATGGATGTAAAAGGTCCCATTTGATAGTAGTTCTCACATCAGCTTTCATTCATTGTTTATTGTTCCCGTCTTGTTCTCTCCGCTCCAGCTCTTTTTTTTAGGTGTTGACTGGGGAATCATTTTTAGACATCGTTTGCTCACGCTGTTCGTTTCTAGATCTGTCAGCAGATTTTCTAGATTACGAGCACACCTCCAATCTATGAATGGTGGTGACTGGTGTAGCTTATTCGGATTTAGTTTCTGCAAACACAAATACATATGTATATACGTAACCATTGTGCACAGGCAAATAATCACAATTTAGCTAAAAGTTTTTTTTATACTCACTGCAGATAACTCCCGCCTACGCTATTATAATATACATGCCTATTACACTATCAGTACGTTATGCCTTTCCCCTCATTCCCATTGTGTTTTAAAACAGGTGTCGTAAATGGTACAGACGGAGATGTAGATAGGTACATGCATACATACAGGCTGAGGCTAATGCCATGGAAGGATGGAAACACCATCACTTTACATTTATTTAAAAATGCAAAATAGCTGCAAAATATTCTACTAGCCCTACTGACTTGTCAAAGGGAACAATGCAGGTGCAAATGGAACGTTTTGCAAAATCTGTCAAAATGTAGATAAGAAGTTTTGACCTTCCTATAGTGATTACGTGGATCTTACATTATTATACTAAGCTTTCATGGCTCTGTTAACTACAGAAATAAAGGGACTAGTCAAGGGAAAAGGGAACCCGGGCAACGATAGAAACGCCAGGGAAAGAGCAGATATCCATCGTCTATCTGAACTCTGAACTAAGCGTAGTAGTAGCAGTAGTGGGTAACGTACATACATGATAAAAGTAAAAGTAGTTTTTGTTAGAGTTAGAGTTAGAAGACTTACGTTGCTCTGGGTAACTTTTCTTTAGTAGTTTTTTTTCTCTTCTCTTCGTCTTCTTCTTCTTCTTGTGAGAGTCAAGTAAATGGGTAATGAATCGATGAGAGTTTGAATCTAAATCCCGATTGCTTTTTCCCATCAACTCCCTCCTGTCAACAACCCATGTGTTCCCATCCCATCCCTATCGCTACATCCGCACTGCCACTGCCTAAAAAATATAACGAATAATCTTATAATGTGTAGTAATGTATTTTTCTACACTCTCAGACATGCATATATAGACGTACCTCCTATACAGTGACCCCAGTAGCCGGAATAAAAAAGCTGAGAAGTAACTGTAAAAAAGTCAAAAAGTACGAACGAATGTACAGATATACAGCTACAGCCCTCATTTTTTTATCGGTATGGATATTTCCTATTCAACTTTTAGAATGAGAGTTCAGATTTATACATTTTTGTATACTACCTCGCTACTTACGTATATAAATACGTCAAGGAAAATACTAGGAAATAAAAAAAAAAATGAAAAAAAATGCTGGTCTGGTCACAACTCACATAGCTGGTTCGATACTTGTATTATATTTACAATACATTCAGTGTACCATGCACTGCTGGCGTTGTGGGTGGGTGTATCAAAGCCATCCATACCATGCATCGTGGAAGCTGCTGTTGTAGTAGTGTAGTACCCATTCAAAATTCGAATTCAACTTGAGGGAAAGCTTCACAAATCTGAAAGTATCCAAAAATGTCAGAAGGAATAATGACATACAAGTATACAGATATGACACGACTTTTTTTTCTCCGAGGGAATTTCACTCTCCAGAGAATTTCATACACATTAAATAAAGCAAGAGGAATGTGAACGCAATTTTATTATGCATTTCTTTATGGTTCGAACGTACCTATACGTTGTTCAACTCGAAGTTTTGAGATGGTTTGGTGTATATAGTGGTAGTAGTGTGGTCGGTCGTCTTCGTCTGGCATGGGACGGGGACGGGCCATGGGATGGTGCTGATTTCAAGTTGACATAATACGAGAAATGATGGTGATCGTAAGCTGGCTCACTTGATGTGTCCATGTGTACGAAGTAAGTCTTGTATATGGATATTGGAGTGGAGCTTTTTTGGTTTTGGTGGGTGGTGGTGGTTGTGATGTGTGAGAAGGAAAGATGACTTGATGGCACTCTTCTATCAGGGTCCAAAATATTAGAAGAGCAAAGAAAGTACCTATACCTATCGAGGTATAAGTACCAGTCACCAGTCAGCAGGCAGAAGCCAAACCCGTCCACCAGAAACAGTCCAAGACCACCACCACCTATAGTCAATATACAAGCCAACCGTTCAATTTGCATTTAAAAGCGCTCAGAGCAATAACTCATATTTTATTGGATAGAGTGCGAAATTCCCTTGGAGATAAGCTTCCGGTAACTGTAGAACACCATACATAAAAATCATCGTCCCCAGCTACATTATTACTCGGCAGACGGGAGAAACATGAAAGTCAACTCAAAATATTGCACACATATTTTAGACAGGATCCCAACTTCCCAACTCACAGAAAAGCGAATAAAATTTGTTGAATTTTGCATTACCGAGGAAGAGAGAGAGAGAGAGAGAGAGAGCGGGGGGAAGCTCACCAGTCAGATTTTTTCCCTCTTAAGTCTGTCCTGTCCTACCACTATCAACTATTTACCGAGTGCCACTCTACAGTCTACACAGTATTAGTTAGTAAAAGTAAAACGCCAAACATACATAATATAATAATATAGTAAAACTTACATTGTAGAGTGCAGGATTGAGTCAGTTCAGTTGCAGAAAGAAAGAGTAGAGAGAGACGGTCATATGTAAACGTACAACATAAGTGACATTCAAGTATAAAATCTGTCTTCCGACATTTCACGGTTTTAGTATCTCAGTATCGTTGACTAGGTTTGGATCTTGGTGGGTTGGTTCGTTGGATGGTGGCAGTTTCATATGTTGCTCACTTTAAGACTGTCGATGTGATTACGAGGAGAGGAAACGAAGTGACGTTCTTCCCCCCATTGCATTGCCTTGATTATACGATCCGTGTTTGGCTCAGCTACAGATAGTTTGGTGGAGGAATGTCGACGTTGATGACTTCGAAGGTATTAAAATTTTTCGAAGTGTGCAGATAGGAGACGATGCGAGGGCCAACCAACAACACCAACCAACACCGGCTGCTGGAATACTCACGTTAAATTTTATAGCTAATCTTGTGTTTTCTGCCATGACTGGGGTCGTAGTGTCGTTGACTGTCAACTGTATATTTGTTTTTCCTCCCGTCATTCCTCGGCTCTGGGTTTATTGGTGATGCTCAGTTGACAATATGTATAGGCACTTGAAGCAGAACCAGAACCAGAACCAGAACCAGCCCTCGGCCTCGGTTCAAAATTTCACTGTAGGATGATCATACATCTAAATCTGAAATAAATATAAAACCAACAAGGAAATATAGATGAGGGAGGGCTTCGGCTCAACTGTATGGGATCATGAGATCCAGTGAAGTGGAAAACTATTAAAAAATGATGATGATGATGATGATGATGTTACGTATGTGTGAGGACGTGACAAGGGAGCTTAAATCCTATTTCTTGTGAATGATTTATGTGTTGCTGTTGTTGCTGCTGCTGCTGCTGCATCTTCTGCTCCTGTCGTCACCAAAAAAGGGGGACAGTGGAGGTCCACTGATGATACAGCCCCAGTCCGATGGTCCTGGTCCACATCGGTCTACTAACAAATCAGATAGTGGTCAGCCAAGAGCTGCTCGAGCTGAAAAAGAGGAGCAGAAAGTCTTTGTTGTTGGAATTGTAGCTGCGGGCATCGGCTGTGGGCGTCAACGGCTTCCGGGTGTCTATACTCGTTTATCACATTACTTGGATTGGATTCGAGAAAATATTGAAGACTGATTGGAAAAAACACTTAACACTTTCTTTGTGATGCTACCAGCTCTGGACTCTGGACCCGCAGCCTGGGATCTGGACATGACAATGATCAATACTTTTTTAATATATTATGTATTTATTTTTTCTAACGCCTAAGTTATTAACAAAATAGAAAATATTTATTTTAATCTGTCAGACGACTTGTACACCGTCAACCGTTGACTGTGAGTTACTGCTCACTGGAAACGGAAACCTAAATATAATGGACCACTAATGATTTGATTATGCTCAATAAATAAATGCATGTACACTATAATTACATTATTGTCAACTATTTCTGCGAATTTCCGATGTTTTTTGTGCATCTCTGTATAGAGCCTTTCAAACATGAAGTCATCTCATCATAGAAATGACTGTTTCAAAATGTGTAAATAATAAATAGCATGTTTTACACTCGTTCAAAAATGTTCAATACACCTATTCATTTTTTGAAAAGGGTAGCATTGCATTTTGTACCTTTTCTCGAAACAACGTTTGTATTTTTGCCTTTTTTAAAAGCTGCTTTCAAGCCCAAATCGTGCGGCACTATAGCAGCACTGCTGCACGGGTTTTCGTAAACGAATATTGTTCAGTGCTGTTATCTGCGCACAATTTCTCCCGCTTCTCAAGATTCCAAGTACCCGGTTTGCACACAACAACCTTTGTTCCTCTTCCGAAAATTAATAACAATCAAATTGGTCTTCCTTATTGTTAGTTTTGATCAAAACGGCGAACAAAGACCGTCGTATTTAGTGTACACAAGTTACACCGAGTGCTGTAACCTTGCACAATTTTTCGAGCTTGGTCAATCGGTTTGTGCACAACACGGTATGTTTCCGTTGGAAGCCTGGAATAGAACAAAGACCAACGGTTTCATTGGGCACTGGTTACAGCATTAACTCTAACTGGATGGCACTTGGTTCACACAACGTAATGGCTTGTTTCCTCCGTCATAATTCGAATTATAGGCTAACCAACATTATGTCTATTTCTATCGCTTGGGACTGGCGCCATCGGAATTGAAGTAGTTTGTACTTGTTTGCAACATCATTTAAAATTGTGTGATTGTAAAAATTCGGTCGTTTCGGAAACCGCGTGTCTGGACTACTACTGGTCACAAAATGCGTGTAACTGCGTCTATGACGAGAATTTGTTGGTATTACGCATTAAGCGGTTTTTCTGGAGTCTCTCCCCTTCTCTTTGCTCTACTTTCAACTGAAGAGGAAAATCCGTAAAAGAAGATAGAGACAGTTTACTTCTATAAACATAATACTTTAAGCTAGTTTGTAGAGTAAACGTACAATTTACTTTGATATTTCGTACACACAAGTCGACTAGTGACTAGCTAGTATCTTATCATCTACATGTCCCCATGATACTTTTGATATTTCCTCATGTGTACTGTACTAGTATGTTCTTATCATAAAAATGTGTTCTAGAATTTCCTGGATACTCCGTACAATACAATATATAAAGGACGCAAAATACTATAAAAGAGACCAAAAAAGAATTTTTATAACGTGAACGCAGAAAAAAAATCTGCAGTGCGATTCCGTTGGACCCTGTCATCTATTGTTAATCGCAATAGTGACTTTTTCCTGGTTCTCTGGTTCAGAAAGGCAGAATAAGTACAGAGAGATTGTATATTGCGTGGCCCTCTCTCTCTCTCTCTTCTCTCTTCGCTGATCCAAATACAAAATACCGCACAGTCAGTAAGTACACACTTTAGAAAATTTATTAAAGTTGGGCAATTTGTAGGAAAAAAGAAAAGTTTGTATGGGTCTAAGATGTTGAGCTTAAATTTCATGATGTTTGTTATTTCGTGACTTAACATGGAGGCTTTTCATCTAATTTTGTTACAGTGGTTTCCTATTTTGTTGGATGCTGGATGCTGGATACTGCAACTTCATACTTTTCCTTTTTGGTTATTACACTAAAGTTTTATGTGAGAGTGGAACAGTGACAATGACAATCCAGGACGATATGTGCCCGAGACAGTGGGAGTGGGAAAGAATGAGTTTTTGTTTTCGGATATCGGCCCTAAGCAAAACGAGACGAAGACGGAGAGAGAGAGAAGGAAAAAAAGTAAAGGGTATAGTTGATAGTACTCCATGCTGTATGTTATTATTCTTAATATTTATAACAAGAAGAAGGGTTTATCAAATCAAGTAGGTTTTTATCCCACGTCCTTTTTGTCATTTGTTGTTACGCAGTCAACATTCAACATTGTGTAATGCATTTTGCTTTTGTTGTTTGTATACATTGACATTGGTTCGGTCTCCAACCTCCTCCCTTCATTCTTGCGAACACATGAAGTTATCCGCTAGAAAATATTATTAGATAAATTTTGTTATTTTTATTTATGGGAAAGACTAAAAGTGTCGAATGTGCTCATACTATTTTATGTCCTTGTTGTTTCTTGATCTAGTCTACACACCCGCAGAAGATAGGACACCATAGTACCAGATCCAGGCACAGCCGGTAAAGAGCAAACAGCAGAGGATGACTTGGGTTTTGTTTTCATGAATTCGAAAGAATGAGATGAAGACAGAGAAGAAGAAGGAGAGAAACGTGAATGAAGACAAGGAAAGAGCAAAAACTCTAACTCATAAAAGTTTACGGCACTCAGCAGCGTCCTATTCCAGAGCCAAAAGTTAAATCCCAAAAATCGGAGAGACGGCTATCAGTGTATCAGATCAACTCTCTTCAACTTGCATCTCTCTTTTGACTTGGCGTTCGAGTTGACTTCAGTCATATCTTTGGACCACGCACTCTGAACAAATACTGTCTTCCGAGTCCAGCTTTATCCTAGGTGGGTACATTTTCCCAATCCCAGATTGTAGTAGCTTCTGGCACAATATGATCTAGTTTCAGCTTTTGTGGGACATTTCCTAGTGCTAAATAAAATCAGTTATTGCCTTGTCCTATCCTGAATTATACTACTTGCGGAAATCCTCTTTGTACTAAATGTTTCTTTTTCCTAGGGGTAGTGAACGCTAAACGTGGATTTTGTTTGAAGTCGGGGAAAAGCAGAGAAGTATATGTTCTGCCCTGAGCATAGTTTCTTCGACTTCGAATAAACGATATCACGGTACGACGATGATGATGAAATCTCGAGCTTCGGTTATAACCCTCATCAGTCCCAACAACCAACTTGGAATGAAGAGCAAAATAAAGTGTAATAATATTCCCTTGTCTCCCTGAAGGACGCTGCTTTAAAATTGGATAAAATAATATTATTATGCTTTTGACGTAGGTACTTTGACATGCAAATCCAGATATTAGCAGATATTGGACTAGGAAATTGGAATCGCCTTTCTGGTTGCCTGAATGTTTTCTTTTTTAACTGGTTGATGCGATGATAAAGGGAACGCAGAGATAACCAGACACCATTGCAATGGGGATCAACACTTATGTATTTATTTCTTGATTATAAAAAGATATCAGGTAGGTTCTTTGTTAGCATTTACCCACCTTATTTGTGGGGCGATTAATGAAATGTTTATGAAATTACTGACTATAAACATTGAAAGTTGTAAGCATACAATCCATCTATTCTTATACTCTGAGAAACGTTTTCAAATTGTACCCCAGTTGGTTAAGTTAATTATCGGCTCTAACAATGCTTCAATTTTCGACCATTTAGGACGTTGAAAAATTCAAATATGAAAATAATAATAATGACTGACGACTGATGCCCAATCTAAAATACTTACGACGTAGTATTTGAGTTTAGGTATTCGTTGATTCCAATCCAGCTGGTAAAATGTGTATTCGTGCATTCTTTATTTTAGAATTATTATAGCTTAACTCTTCGTATATTACAACATAATATGTAACTTCCGTGGTAAACAATAAATTATAGTAATGTTGAATCCTTAGATTTGAAATTAAACTTTTTAACTGCATTCAGGTGGAAAGTATTGAGTGCATACATACAAGAAGCACGTTCAGAACTCATCATCAAGTGACAGAGGAGCACCAACCAGTTGTCAGTAGTGACAGAAATAAAGAAAGAATGTTCTGGCTTATCAGTAAATGTTGCAGGGCTCAACGTGAGAAATTCCTGACGTAGCAAATATTGAAATTCCAAACGTTCGAACTCGAGCACCTTCTATGTCTCTAGTCTTAACAAATACTGGTTCCGTCCTAAACTACTACTACTACTTTTAGTTTTTCCAGTCGATAGGAATAATTTTCAAATTATGATAGCTCACACAATGAACTCTGTAGACTGTAGCTCTGATAACTGCCTTGACGAGTTGATGATATTGATAAGCGAAGAAATGAGATTACAGATAGCAGAAGAGATACTCTCAGTACTATCAGTATGTACATACAGTAAGTTGGATGTTACACGAAAAGCGTTGTCACTAATGACCATCTTGCAATTATCAGACATGATAATTTTCCATTTAAGTGGAAATAAAAGGTTTGAAACTTTGAAAGAAGGTATGCACAAAATGTTCACTTACAAAACGAAATAACTACGGGGGATTTATCCGTATTTTTCCGAAAGTATAGGTCACGATAATTCATACCTATTTGTGCTCCCTTCTTTCTTTCCCATGCAAATCTGTCTATCTACCGATGTTTGTTCAGTTGTTCGTAGTAAATTCATGGGTTTTTGAAATTAGCACATGCTGCTGCCATATACTACAGATAACATAATAATGGCTCAGTCTAGGTAAAGCTGGTCCCTTCTGTCTCGGTAGTGTCCTTATCTGTACCTGGCATTGTTGTTGAAGTTTAGGAACTATTCTGGTACATGGCTTAAAGATTAGTTCAGAGTAAATCAGAGTTGGGAGTAGTCAGGTCGTGCGTCGTGTCGTGGTCAATGTGTCAAGGAACAGTGGAGAGGGTACTGCAATCCTATAGAAGGATTGCTTGAAATGACGAAGTAGAAATTAATTTTGTCTACGAAAACGTTTTTAACTAACACATCTCATTTTGGGTTTAGAAACGTCAGTCTTTGTCAGTCATCAAGTGAAACGGTCTGGTCTCAGCGTTGATTTGATTACACACAATTAATAGTAATTTACAATCTTGAGTTGTTTCAACTTTTTTTTATTGTGACTTCTGGAAAAGGAATTTCCAGTAATAGTAGAAAATAAGAGGGCATCCCTTAAAGGCTTTTGGTTATGCTTCCTAGTTCACTCAAGTGCGTCGTAATTGGTGATGATAAAATTGGCAAATCTTCTCTAGTTCGTCGGTATATTTTTGATGATTTTAACCCAGAGTATGTGCCCACGGCACAGGATGATTACACAGGTAAATGGCATTTTATTGTATACCTATAGTATAATTAATGTTTACAGTAATTAATTATGTAACTGAAAATTTACTTTTTGATGTTCCTGAAACCATAGAATTAGAATGCTTGCTTACACGAGTTACTCTTGGGTACTATTTAGTGAGGCATTTATTATAATATAATTATGCAGAATTTCTTACTACATATTGCTATTGAATTGACATTATTTCAGTGTATAAACGTTTCCACAAAACATCGGAGAATGGTTCGGTAGCATCTGATAAGATCACAGTCAATATTTGCGACACCGGAGGACAAGTAAGTTAGTTTTTGGTGGATAGACTTCCAACATTTTAAAATGCTTTTTATTCATATCTTTACCATGAACCATGAATTTCACCTCAAAATTGCGTAGTTAGTTTGAAAATGTAGTATACACTACATGCTTTACAATCATAATCATAAAGTAATTCGACGTTTAATATGAAAATTACCATTTGTTCTAGTCGGATTTAGATCGTCTCCGACCTCTCTGTTACAGCAAGGTGGATGTTGTGATGGTTTGCTTCAGTGTGGTGAATCCAGATTCATTCAAGAATATTTCCAGCAAGTGGCTGCCGGAAATTAAGCGACACACCGTGCATAATGATGTTCCTTTGGTCCTGGTGGGGACTCAGGCTGACCTTCGGTCTAATTTACATGTAAGCCCATTGTCAGTCAGTCACTGTTTTACTTCATGCGTAAATGTATTTATATAAATTAAAAAGCGGCGGCCATTGGTATTCATAGATCCAATGTGGATGTTTTACTATTAAGATTCCTTAAGTGTTGCACTTCACCGATGAAATATGATGTGATGCTATTTTAATTTATTATTTAATTGATTTAACTAAATTGATGGTATTTTTAAAATGTGACCAATAGATTTTGCTCAATTTGGAAGAGGATGGACTAGCTCCAGTTTCGGAGGCCAGGGCATTAAAAATGGCGAAAAAACTAGGAGCTCACACTTACATTGAGTGTTCAGCTTTGACAAAGAAAAATGTAAAAGTAAGTCGTAGAATAACTACATAAACCATTGTCTGATATTTAATGAACTGAGAGCAGTAATTTGATGCATGTTTTGTGTGTGAAAACACAATAATGTGTAAAATAAAGCAGACGCTGTGCTGAGGCGTGTATCTAAATAATTGCTCCATGTTGCTGTGTTCTGTCGTGCAATTATCAGTGGGAAACAAATTAGCACTGTAATTTACATTTTGCATACTGTCTCTCTGTTTAATTTCCAGCAAGTCTTTGACATGTCTCTAGTGTGGGGTTTAAGACGGATGGACAAAGAGCTTTTAGGAACGCCTGGCTCGGAGCTACAGTGCCAACAACAGGAAGAACAACAGACGAGGTCTCTCAAGGAAGCAGCTTTGGCTGATAAATCTTTTATCTGTGGATCAGACTCGACTGTATTGAATGTTATCACAAATGTCACCAACTGTGGAGCGTCATCTCAATCTCCCAATCTTCTCTCTAGACAACGCCGAACTAATAAGAAGCACTCAAAATTGAAGCGTCTCCTGTTCATGTCGTGTTTTCCACTCTAAATTCTAATTCTAAATTCCATTCTCTCTGATTCCATTCATTGTTTCATCTGGAAGATACTGACGAATCCCCGTGAACTTGTTAGAACAGAACTGCACCACTCTCACTCTCCGATTCTCAAACGAATTATTTCTCTGTAAAACTCAACAATAGTATAAATTTCTGTCTTGGTTTTTGATTTAAAAATTAGTATTTGGTTTTTTAGTCAAAATTTCTTGATTTTAGTACAACTCCCATTGAGCTTAGCTTAAATAAAACACAGTAGTAAACTGGTAAAAAATTATTACAATTGATTGTAAGTAAAATATTATGATAATATATATGTATGAGTGCCATCAGTTATATCATGGAACTAAACTCTTAACTAGGGGTAAGAGTTTACTAACTCGAATTTGTTTTAGTTAGATTTTTTAGATTTATTTCAATTCAATAAAATTTTCATGCAATTCGAAAAGGATAACCTTTCAGTTGACCTTTCATTTGGCCGTCATGCCTGTGACGCTACACACATTCTCTAAATATTTTCGAAAAAAATTCTCCTTCTTGGTATGTTTATTGTAAGTATACCTACACACACGTTCGTTCATATCTGCTGTGTGTCTCACGTTCTGGCGACTTGATCCCAATCCCATCAGCAAAAGCAGCAAAGCTGCGTATCATGTCACTGAAGGAATGTGGGGCCTTGCAAATATGACGTCATTGAAACGGTCTTTTAAAAAGGTGTAATATCTTGTTTTTCGCGGTTTAGAAACTTTACTTTCACGTTATATGCCTGACTTGAAAAAGTGCAATGGCACGTTTTGTCTATTTTGAAAAGGGTAATTTAAAGCTTTACACCTTTTAGAAATGCTACTGTCACGTTTAATTTGACGCCTTTTGTGAAAAGTATAATAACACGTTTTGCCTTTTTTTGAAAAAAGGTAATATCACGTTATGCATTTTTTTAAATAGGGTAACATCCCGTTTTGTACCGTTTCAAAATGTTATAATCACGTTTTTCCGTTTTTGAAAAGCTATAGTATCATGTTTTAAACCTTTTAAAAATGTTAATATTACGCTTTGCCTTATTGAAAAGTGCAGTATCACGATTCGCCTTTTTTTAAAAAGTGGAATTTTATATTTTAGACCTTTTGGAAAAGTGATTTTCTCGCATTGTATGTGTTCAAAAAAGCGCCATATTATGTTTTACAACTGTTCAAAAGATACGTTTCACGTTTTGATTTTTATGGCAGGTAAACTCATGTTTTGGTCTTTTTGGAAACGACACTTGTTACACCCCTATGACGTTGGCTATGATGCCTGTGACTTAATATTTGCAAGGCCCCTGAGCATATGAGCAACACTAACAGTATAATAGTGATATCTCTATCGTAATATGAAATATGGCCAATTTCTAATGATGAATGCGCCCCACGTTCTGGATTGACTCTCTCTCTCGGCTCTAACTATGGCACTGACTACCACTCGTTATGTGCTCCGGTCTGCAGATAGCCCATTGTGGGTGTCACAATCACAATGTATTATGTATCTGTCCATGGTCTTATATTATTTACAGCATTTCCCTATACATACAAGGAGTACTAAATTGGATCTTTAGTTTTACTCTGGATTCACATCGTCAATCCGAACCAAGCAAGCAAGAGCCGAGCGGATCCTTATACTTGCGTAACCGTAATTTCCCTCATGTGTACCTGAACTGCATAAAAGGTTTAAAAGATTTTAGCTCAAACCACAAAGTACAAAGTAGGGCATATACTAGAGCTCTCTCTGTCCTCTTTGGTTTTCATCACTTTATTTTGCTTGTCATATCATGGGAAGCCATTGCGATTAGTTTTACATTTTGCTATTTCCTTTATTACAACAAGAAAAAACGATAAAGCCCCTGGATCTGCAGCCCATTCATTTCCATGAAACTCATGATGACTCAAGATCAAGATAGTGGAAGCTTCGTCGGTTGAATCAGGGCCACAGCAAGTCATGTAGACGAGGAGATCAAATACTCAAAAATAAACCGAATCGATCTAACTTAGCGTTTCCTCCTGATTGCATCTATTCGGATTTACGGTCCGAGTGGGCTTTATTTCTTCCTTTAGTAGTATTTAGTAGGTTTCTGGTTGGTAATAGGCACCGTGACCTGTGACATTTGAGGTCGCTAAAGATTAAACTGGCAAAACAAAGATTGGACTATTCTGATTTATCATGGCTTGGGAAGTTCCTAAATAAATACATACGAATCCTATTTACAAGGTTTCAAAAGGACCCAAAGCTTCTTGATTTTACGTGGTTTTTAAAATGCGCAATATGCCCTTTTTATTTTTTTACAGTTTCAAAACTTAACACTTTTATTGCAATAAAAAGAAATGCTCTTAAAAAGTAATTCACAAAATTGTCACTGCAAAAGCTATTTTTCTGGCAAAAAAAATGTTGGAAGTGCAGATATGAGAATACCATGCACTGATGCACCGAGTGAGCACTTTCTTCTCCATTTTAAAAGCAGTTTTATTCCTAAAAATAAGAATGGCAAATATTGTACTAATTACACTAATAAAAAGTTATTACATACGTATTTTTCCCCTACTGCTCATTGCCCTTCCTCCCGTCATTAAAGGACATAGTTGCATGCTTGAAACTCCTTTTAAAAAAAGCACTTACATGTACATCAAGGGGTTTAATTCTCTTGTTTGGATTGAATCTTTTCCTCAGCTCTGGCAATGCAATGGAAACAACAACAATTTAAGAATTTTTCTGTAATTTTCTTTTATTCCGACGCTGCTGTTGCTGCTGCTACTGTTCCGGCCGGCCGGTCAGCCAAGGCGACGCACAGTGCCATGTCTCGTTAGAATTTAGAAATGTGTTTTTGATCTTAAAGAAGAAGGAATGGAAATGGAGTTGAACAAATTGAGTCATTATCGTTAAGCATGTTGATGTTCATGTTGATGTGGGTGCTCATGTGATATTTGCTGGGTAAAGAAAATGAACGGGAAAATGAAAATGAACCAACAAAAGGGATCCGGCCGTGTGGTCTTAAGCAAGCTCCACTGAGACTGTGACTGTCATGGGACCTTTCCTTTTGAAGTCACAGACAAAATTTGTTGAAACTAAAGAGCGAATAACCTATTGGTTTAGACTATTTTGATGTCTTGCGTTTAACGGTTTTCAAAACAACAGTAATATTAAACCAAACCTACGGGCGTTTTTAAAACTGTGCATACAATGGTTTGCTTTTTGGAGAGCATAAATAATGAAATAACTTTTAACTTTTTTGATAACTTATATTTTGGTTTACACTTATTGTAGACATGAATATACTGTTTTACATTTTCGAAAACATGTAGTTACTGCATTTTGCACTTCTTCAAAAAGTAAATACCGTGATTAATGTTTTCGAAAACGTGTATATAAGCCATTTTGCACCTGTTCAAAAAGTAAAAATAGTGTTTGTGTTTTTGAAAACGTGCAATAGGACACTTTGCATCTTTAAAAAAAGTAAATATCGCGTTTTATGTTTTTCAAAACGTGTAAATAGGACTTTTTGCATGTTTTCAAATAGTAAATACCATGCTTGACGTTTTTAGGAACGCGTCAATACTACATTGGGAACACTTTCAAAACTAAAAATCATGTTTTGCCTTTTCTGAAAGCGTGCAAATATACTTCCGCGCTTTTTTGAAGGGCTTTTCTCAGCCCAATCGGTGTTACGTAGCATTTGCAAGGATCCGTATATATACAGCGTAGTGCTCGATAGCCGTTTGCGTTGGCTCGCAAAAAGTACATAGAAGACAGTAGTGCAGAGCACGGCAATGCCTACCAATGTACCTTTAGTAGCCACAAGTTTCACAATAAAACCAAGAATTATTGAGCATTACTATTACAGTAACAGCTACGACGTCGACTACTGCCAACAACAAGCAACTACCAAACTACTGTGAGTCTAAAATACTACACTCATCCCCTATGACTTCTTCTCTTTTGGGGCATCTCTGCTTTCTCTATTTTCACTCTTTCCCCTGTTTTTTCTTTCTGTTTGGTATTTTCAGTATTTTTCCTCTTATAGCTTCATAAAGGTAGCTAATATCCGTAAGAACTATCATATTACAGATCGCATTACATTTATTGACTAGGCGCATACACCTTGTTGCCTTGTAATCCAACTCCTTTTGGACTCAACTGTGAGTCTTTACCAACGGATATCTCCGTTATCCTATTATGTCCCTTCTCAAGATTAGCCTTTTTATTAAGCTTAATCTCGGGAATCCGAAATAACTGTACTACCAAAGATAGGCTACTAGCTCGAGCCCCAGCTTTATCTGTAAATACATAGCTTCTCCTTACATTAAGCTACGAAACAAAGCTAACGGTCGTCCGATTTCAAAACAAATATACCTAAGGTAGGTATAGATACCTATACGAATCTATGAATGAACAATTTCTACGCACCATTATTTGTAGTGTTCTTTTGTACGGTACATTTGGATTTGATAACCGATTTCAGTTTTATATGGTAATGTTATGGGCATACGCGTAGGACGTTGGGCGATACAACGTGACTGTTGATTCGTGTGCTGCAGATCGACCCACCAGCCCAGAACTAGCTTTTAGATTCAAATATAAAATTGCTTTCCAAAAATAGACAAATTTTTAAACAACTACACTCCTTTAAGAATGGTTCATTGCTCTCACTTGTTACTGATACCATACCAGTACTTTTCAAAAAAATAATAATGATGATTCCAAAATGATAAATTCTTTGAAAATGAACTTCCAGAAATATTGCAACATTATTCTCAGAATAACAAAAGTACAAAATTTGTGCTATCAAAAGAGAAGGTAAGTATACGTAAAACATTTCTAGAACTAGAAAGTATACCGAAACCGAATGCTTTATTATTTCCTGTCTTCAATCTACATTTTGACTAGAAACCAGTCTTCTTTGTACTAAAGTGTATGCGTGTTTTCATTTTACCGAGTAAAGGAGATTGTAATTAGATACTGTCAGTGCAGTGGCTGCATGTCAGTTGTCAGTGCTCTTCTTTAATACCTTTGGCCTTTGGTAATCGATATCGATTGAAATGCAGCGTCCATGTGACATGACATAGATTTAAACGGAAGGTCATTTCAACATTCAGTGCATGTACAAAGTAATGTATACGAAACATCTACTCACATTACTTTTTAGCACGAGTGCAAAAACTCATTTATGAACCAAAAACGTTCTGTACCCAGTAAAAGTCCAGGATGCTTCGCCGTGGCCGTGATGCATGTGCTGCGTCCGGTAGCTTAACCTTCAACCCCAGTTTATTGCTATTTGCCTGGGGTAAACTTTTACAAAGCCAGAGTGCAGATATTGCACTGCACTGACACTTCCACACTCACGACTGCCACCACATCACCATCATCATCACAAGCATCCATTAGACTACCTACGTCCACTTCCGCTAAGCTCACCGACTCAGCCTTTACAAGTTCTAGGAGGAAAGTGTGAAGCCATAAAAATCCCGCTCCAGGCAACAAGAACGAAGATTATCTGTAGTGTTTGTAAGTTCTAAACTTGGGATGAAAGCACATGAAAATGAAAGTGAGGATTAAACGAGCGACAAGCTTCAATGCAAAAACCCGCCGGAATTATAGCGTATAGAATTTTCCGTAAGCAACCGATTAGTTAGTGGGCTAAAATACATTTCTTTTTTAAAGTGTAATAAAGTCACGAATTATCATTAAAGAAATAAAAACACCTTTGCAGCATCCACAAGATTTGAATAAGTAATCATTAATTTATTAATAAGACTTGTAAATAACGGCAATTATTACTCGTAAATATTATATAACCTAACCGTACGTTGTAACAGTAATTAATTACTATTGTAAATTGTAACCATGTATGAACTACAGCTAAATGTATATGTATAGGTAATTATCAGATAAACAAAGCTCTAGTCATTATCCTTACTCTAATCGTAATACAATCATAATAATTATCATTATACAACGTGTTGATCTATTTCTACCAGAAATCGTAATTTCCATTTAGCATTATTAAATTAGCATATTGGTATAACAAGAAGATGAGTGTACACATCATAATAATTATTACAATTTGAATTATAACTGACATAATACACTTCGTACACCCAACTCACAACTTTCCAGTTCCACAGTAGTAATAGTAACAGTAGTAGCTCTAATAATTAATCGTATTTAATATTCGTAACACAATCGAGCATTATTATTATTCCTATTATTCGTAAGTATACGTTGTAATGTGGTAAGTAAATGTGTATCTGAATATAATTAGTCCGTCCTAAGCTCCTAAGTAATTATCTAATTGCTTAATTAGTACAACAATTAAATGCGGCTCACTTACCAAACCAATAGTGCATAATAACCTGTAGCTGCTGTATCTGCTGTGCTGCTACTGAGAGGTACCTAGTTACCTCAGTTAATGTAGGTAATTATGTAGTGAACAGTGAACAAATTAAATCGTGTTTAACGAATTACCTTGTAATCTAAAGCCAAGTACTAATTACTGGTGGACATAATCTGAAAGAATATAAATTAAAATTGCAAATTCTATATTGCATGGCATGGCATGGCACATCCTGACCTTCCTCAACAGTATCTACATTAATACACGAATAGTACAGCTTTGCGAGGAAAGTACCTAACTACAAATGCAAAGATTAATTAACCGAATCCAAATATTATGTAGTAGCTACCTAGGCATGCATGTTCGTCGACCAACTCTATAACTTAACTAAAGTAGAGCATGCAATTCGCATGGGAAAGTTGTGCAAGGAAGCCATCAAATCAAATCCATCTCCGGCTCTCAACTTTGTACAATATGACAGAAGTAATTAATTAATTGGGCAAATGTCTACCGCCTTTCCCTTTTCCCTTACTAGTTAGTCACCTTATCGTACAAAACTTTATTAACTGGCAGAAACAACGCGCAGTTCCGTTGAATTTCAATTTCAATTTCAGCAAAAACAGATAGCAGTATGCGGGATACCTATACCTATAGTAGTTTCATAGTTCCCCGTAACAGAATGACGATAGGTTAAACTTAATTAATACAGAACAAGTGTTTAGAATTAGAAATTAAATGCTGGGTTAATTAACTATTACAAGGAAATACATATCCGCGGATTAGACAGACACATTGCACTTAAGTTTGAGTATATCTGCATATACTGAGTAAACCTATGTATATACTCTAATAACCATAATAATTATATCGTATAAATTTATATTCATTTGTACGTATATGTATGTACAGTATAAATTACTGCTATAAAGGAAAAGTTTCCACAAAATTTCCTCGGTAGACTTGAACGCTACAAAGTATGCATTCACATGCAGTCCTACTCACTTGAGATTTGAGACAATTATGCAAATTTCCTTTGATATTTAACAACTTTTGCCACGGAGCAAAATTAGAGTCAAAATACGATCTTATTTATGTAGAAAATTATTTACGACGGGGCTTCCTTTCACTGTACAGCCATTACACATTACTTCATAGTCACATACCTACCTCTCCACGTATAATACGACGATAGCCATTAGCAGTTAAAGGTTTCATCTTTTTTAGACGAATTATCCTTGCAATTTACTACGGGATCATTATTACTCTGTCCCGTTAATTAGATTCTTAGCAATTTCATTAATTAATTTCTGTTTATCGTTTCCATAGCGTAGGTAACTTGGTTACATAACATGGCAAAGTAAGAGTTCGATTTATTACAGTAGACCACAATTTAAAATGTAATTAATATTGTAAACCACACAGATAGATAAATGCGCTTATAATATTTAATATTTTGCACAACTTACTTTTAACATTTGAAGCTTAAACTTGACACTTGAAATACAATTATTATGTGTGTATGTAATTACTATAAAGACAAAGACAAAGGCAAAAGACACTTTACAAATTTTACACTGCACTAGTTTCATCCCTCACTACAACGAATTATCTAAAATCCAACTTACCACAAACAGTAGGTTGTATAGATACACATTTTAAGTAGTACTACAAATGTAGACATAAAACAACCCAAATGAGTACAATTTCTGACAATAATCTATAATGTAATGATAATAACGATGAATGGTACAATTGTATTGTCAAAATAGGTATATATGTATATCGTATAGTACAGCTTTCTCACTACCATGCAATTTGCCACAGGAAATTTTACTATAAAATATAGAATGGTATTCCGTGGCAACAAGCAAGAGTGACATTTTTCATATAAGTAACATGTGAATCTATAACTTTTTGTATATACAACGAACGACTGTGTAATACTTTTATTATGGCACGAGAGGTTTATGGTATCAATTCAAGATTTATGAAGTTTTCTGTATTCTCAATTCTCAATATATATTCCCTTTTGAATGAAATCAAGTCTAGAAAGTTTTGTAACAAATTCCAAGAATTAGCTCAAGCTTTGACTCTGAAGCTCCACTTCCAATAAAGTAGCTACCGAATGGGGGCTTATGAGAAGAAGCTCTCATTTCTAATTAGTAACAATCATCTACCTGAATATCTATGGAACCTACTTACATCTGTCTGTAATATCGCTCAATATAACGCAAGGCACCTAGTCTAAACTGTTTAGACTAAAATTGAATTAGCATGGGTGGTATGCATACTTGTACATATGTCATAAAATTTAAGCTGCTTCAAATCTGATTACATTCAGTTTTTCAAAAGCATCATAAAATATCGAAATCATCAAATGGCAGGCAAACATAGCTGCACTACTGTAACTACCTATTTCTACCGGTATAACGCACTCACAAAATGTAAATCAGATTATCTCACAACTTTATGTAAGACATGATCCTATTAGTACCACTACTATATATATACCTATAACCTTCAGATTTAGACAAAGTATGTACATACACAAGGCTGGCACTCCATCCTAAATAGACCTGTTAATCTCGTAAAGTAATTTGTAATGATAGCTTCATCGTGTCATACAGTCAAATCCAAAGCCGACGCCAATGCCAAAGTCAGTGAAAATGGGTAATAAGTTGACTGAATGCATATGGGAATTGTAGAATGCTCTAACCATCACTTCTTTCGTATCCTTCACTATAGTTGGGCATACTTACAGTATATAGCCGAGCTTATACTGCAATAATGCAAGCTAGTTAGTACAGATACTCGAGAATGCCGCCACGTCATTTACAGACGGCATAGTTTATACGGTAAAATCGGAGGGGATGGTGTTGCGATAAAATTAAGAATAATCTTGTTAATAATACACTCATGTCGAAGACGGCATTTGCTTTGATTTCAGTTTCTACACCCTTTTACACTCCAAAGCCAAACTCCAAGTTCCCCCTGTTTTCATAGACCAAACCAGAATACGTATACACGAACACACAGATAACATTCAGCATTCAACAACAAAATGAGGGCCTCCTGCCTCTGATCTCCAAATCTCTGGTCTAGTCGGCTTAAATTCTTAAATTGTTCAAGTAGATATCTAGAATCTCAATGCACAAAGGAGGCTGACTGTGTTGGCGTTAAACTAATTTTACTGATGTTGTGTCATACGCACGGATAATTATACAACTCAATAGCTGTTCCATATTTCCCCTTGCTTAACTTTCCTCGGCTAAAGCTATTACAGAATTGATGCGACTTGACGTGAGTCGAGTCCTTGAGTTGACGAGGCGGGAAAGCCATGGCTGTGGTGTTGTGACCATGGCCATGGTCATGAAGGTGGTATATGGAAACGGCACTGGCATCCAAGAAGGCCACTATATACATATATAGGTATATACATAGTGACCTGGGTGCATATGCACAGTACACCCTTTCAAGCGACCAGTGCATTGGCAATAATGACGACGGAATCAGGAAAGCTCATTAATTTTCATCATGCAAATCTTCCTTTGTCGCTTGATTGGTTTAGATGGAAGAGGGAAAGCCCGGATTCTGGCTTTGACTTTGAGTGTGAAGGGGAAATAAAGGAAGACAGTGGAAGTTGGAAGTGGTGTGCACACGTGGACCCGCTATAATTACTGTAGGTACTACTCATTTCACAAATGATGCTTAAGTACCGACAGGGACACAGAAACCCATTCTAGCCTTGGATTTTGGATCACTCACGACTGACGAACAACCATTGACTTGACGCTGACACGAACGAACAACGAATACAGGAAATCTTACTCCATTACTTTGATCGTTATTTAGAACTTCTAAAACCTTCATTTACACCAATACAACAGGACAGACAGGATCCCTGGGCCCTGGACCGAAGTAAGACTTGCACTATCTCCAATCTCACACTTCTAAATAATAATAATTGCTCCTAGAATAATAAATGTCATAGACAAACAAAACAATAAACAAGCGAGATAATACCACTAGTTATATATTACTGTTATGACTAATTTAGTAATCGGTGTACTATCCTTATTTACCTATTTAAAAATAAATCAATCATCTTAAATTACGTAGAATGTTAATAATCCTTACACAGTAGTTAAAGATACTATATAATTCTATGAATATACATACGTATGACGCACAAAATAAAAACCAGTTTTACATTACATAAAAATCTCGAATATTTAATTATCTTATTACAATCTACAGTAGTGATATAAGTATCGTATGTATCTACGTATACAAAATTTCTTCCCGTACAATGCAACGTCACGAGATGAGAACTTAAAAGACAGTTCATTTACAATGTGTATATATATATTTCTTACTTTAAATTGTGCCATTCATTGGCAATGTATTATTTACATACCTGAAAAACTTAAATTAAGAACAAAACAAGCGTACAATATAATCCCGCCCTACCGAATTTACCTACCTACTACAGCTCAGTACGCACAAGAAGAACTGACATTTAAGTCCTTATACAAGGAGTGTCCAACTGATTGCCTGAAGCTTTACAGCCCAAAGACAAAAAAATGTGGGTCTTCAACGCCACCACCACGTTTTTCAAAGAATGTAGAATGTGGTAATTTGAAAAATAATCTTTCCCCCAAAACTTCTGTATGCTTATATACGGAGGAAACCCCATCCCATCACTGCAGAAACTAAATGTATAAGTTTGTAACGCAAAACGACCACAATTAGGAGCCTTGCAACTATGACGCCACACAAGATGGACTCGGGAAGACGTTTTAAAAAAAGACAAATCAAGATTTGCGCATTTCGAAAAGGGGTACGTAAAACAACAAGTTAGCCTATTTCAAAAGTAGTGCAAATAATCAGTTTTTTTGTACAAAGGTATAACACTGTATTTACACAGTTGAAAAATACCATGTCTTTGACGCCATAGCTGAAAAGCCCCTTATACACAGGCTGTATAAGGAGGATATTATTTAATGGTCCTTTTTCATCCTTTCCCTTCCAATGCATTGCATAGAATATCTCGTCCATTAGGGACAGATCCAAAAAGGGAAAGCCAAAGAACACAAAGAGGGTGACAAATCGAGGCTCAGTGGTGGTTCCAACTTTTTTAAATAAAAAAGATAGAGAGCCTGTCCCTGAATGGATTGTGTAAAATTCATCCCGGAAACTCTATATGTATGCACGGGATGTAGGTACGTATAAATTATACAGTATTATTATTTTCTGCTTGGTTATGGACGCACATACAGAGAGACATTACAAAGACATTTTCAGCTTTTTCCTATTTTTTTCAGTTCCAGAGCTCCAGCACAGGTAGATACATACCTACTAATAGTACCTACATACATACCGATCCGTATGTATGTATAGCCTTCCCGTGGTTTCGTTTATTTCACAATTCGCACTTTTCCCGTCTTTTTGCCCCTTTGGCTTGGCTTTGGCAAGAGATACGGCTCATCTCATTCTTTTGGCGAAGGCTTCTTTGGTTTCTCTCTCCCTTGGACCGTGCGCTTCATCTACTTTGCCTTCCATAAAATAAAGTCTACCGACTGACAAAGACAAGCATCAGAGACGAAAGTGTACAGCTTCCTATTTGTAGTACATACACTGCTACTACCTAGGTATCTTAATACGTACAATATTATTTTATATAAAAATCATCGTCACATTCCCTTTCATCCTATATAGTACTACAGACACAAAATACCTCCAAATAGGTATACATTTATATATTCGTAATTCAAAAAGCAAACCAGAAACAAGAAAGAAAATATCCGGAGACAAAGTCCGCATTATGTACTGGTCCTGGTATAATTCGCTATACGAATATAAGACAATATTTTCCACAATTCTTTCTTCTTTTGCCCTGCCCTGCACTGCCTTGCCTGTGCGTGGCCATGTCGTGCTTCTGGCATGCTATCAGCATACATACATAAAGTTGGGAAGGCTAAAGGCAGTCGTTCTCAGTGGCAGCAGCAGGAGCCGAATTGTCGACTAGTAGAATCCTCGGGTAGTTTGTCTCATAGAGAGATACCGCATTTTTTCCCTTTTGTTCCACACAAGTGCGCTTCTTCCCAACACAAACATGCGGAGACCCATCGCGACCATGATTTCAATATATCAAATCAGACGCAGGTATATCTCTCTATTTTTGAAACCTTACTTTATTTTAGAGCTCTCTCAATCCAGGAATATGATAGCCCAGCTGAAAACTTTTAACAGAAGCACTTTCGTCGACGCATAGTTATACGTACATATGTTCTGCTCCATGTAACATCCAAAATTCTAATCGAGCATCCAATCATATGTAGGTTACGAGGCATTTCAACTATTTTTTTTCTGGGCAAAAATAATACAACAAATCTTTGTCGGAATTTTGGTTACCGTTTCGACAATACGCTACTCTCTAACTTTAAAAACGGTACGGGCTCCTTGGAATTCGATAGATAGTATAGTGTCGATATCGTTGGTGTTGGGTACGGAGATGTGATGGTGCAGTGGAGGGGAAGGGTGATAAATAAATACAATAATTTATCTTACATTAGGTATGTACATTTGCTCCGCTTCGTTTACGTTGATACTCTCGCAGAAGGGAAAATGGCAAAATCTTTCGCGGTTTACCAAGTCAAGGAGGTGCATATCTCTTGAGAGAGATCTTGGCCGAATAAGCCTTCATACATGTGTATTGATAGTTGCGTGAAGGCCTAGTTGGTTGCAGGCTGCTACTTGGCTGAATCTGGAGCATATTTGAGAATGACTTTTCTTTCCTTGTTTCTATTTGCGGAGATTTCTGGATGGGGAAAGGAATTAAGTTTGGACGTGGACACATTTTATGTACAATGTATATTATGATGATGTTGATCTTGAGGCTGATGTACTACTACTGGAGGCTTGCTTGTGTGGAAAAGTTGCGTCGACGACGAAGAAGAAGATGGAGAGAGAAGAGCAGCCCATTCGAACCCGGGGCGGGTGGGTGTCCCGAGGATGCTGTGTGGATGTATGTATAGAGATATGTAGTGGAGATAAAGTGGTTGGGCGCAAGTAATTTAAAGACTTCAGGAACCACATTTAAATTCTTGATATCCTTCAGCACCGGTGAAAATAATGTCTACCCATATCCTCATGGCCTCAGCACTGGGAGCCACCAGATGAAAGACCCGGTTGTAAGTTTTTACACAGAAAGTGAGCTTCGGCGTCGGTGACTTTGCTGATTGCAAATGGTCCACATAAACTTCCTCGATCGCCTATATAGATATGATAAAATAGTTCATGTCACAGCTAAAGGTTCGAACAAAAATTGATTTATTTAGATTGCAAGTGTTAGGATTACACTTAGGCACCCTACATAATAATAACTCCCAGCCAGGACTAGACTCGATGCTAGACCATTCAAACAAATAGTATATAGGAACCGACCAGCTTATAGGTAAGTAACTACGGCTACGGTCGTGTCTATTTACACATATATACCACACAATTTCCTTCGCCATCCCGGAGGACCTTCCAAGTATGACGTCACAGAAACGACTTTTTTGAAATGTGTAAATAGAGGGCTTTGCCCTCTGTCAAAAAGAATGAGTCTACTTTTGTATTTTTTGAAAAGGCTAATCCTATATTTTGCACTCTTTCAAAAGGTTTAAGTCTTAGTTTTGCACTTTTTGAAAAGGCAAATATTGTGTTTTACACAGTTTCAAAAGCTTCAATTCTTAGTTTTGCATTTTTTGAAAAGGCTAATACTATATTTTGCACTCTTTCAAAAGCTTTTAATCTTAGTTTTGCATTTTCTGAAAAGTTAAATATTGCGTCGTTTACTCCTTTTTTAAACGCTGCAATCATTTTTCCCGTTTCTCCAAGCTGTTTGTTTACCTAAATTCTACAACGTCATATTTGGTAAGCTCCGGACCAAATAAAAAATACGTAGCAATCCTTATACCCCTGTTTTATGTGTAAGTTCATATTTCATTTCACTTTTACGGAAAGGTGCGCCCGCCCGGCCTGCTAGCTAAGTTTTTTTTCTTCTAAAACAATCTCAAATCTTTTACTCTCTGCTACGAACACCACTTCAGTCCCACATCCTACTACTACCTACTACAACATACTATGAGAAGTTACGCCACAGGAAAAAACGGAGGGAGGGAAAGAAAAAAAGAAGGTCCTTTCTATTTCCCGTCGGTAAGTTACAATAACACTATAATAACTATCCAGAGTCACAATTCTTCTTTCTCTCTCCCCCACACACACAAACACATACACACGTCCTTTACTGACACTTTCCTCTGTTAGCCTACAGATATCATGTGTAACTACCTACCTATGTACACCACGTAAACCGTGTATTAAATTCTTCCTTTATTTTTATCTTCATTACTTGCTCCATCGACACTTTTTTTCTCTTTAGTCTTTAGCTTGAAACCATTTTGAAAATGATTTTTATACTTGGGCCAATGTACCTACGTATATGTGCCTAAAGACTCCTGGCACTTTCGCCTGTCCTCATCAATTCTAAGTGCCTACCTCCCCACCTACATACACCTATCCTCTTGACTTTACCCAAGAACAACTAATGCTAAACGTGTCCCTTTAAATATAGGTACACATATATATAGTGTCTATCAGTAAATTGAGCAGGTCCCGGCCCTCAATGAACTGAAATGAGTAGTGAGATGAGATTTTGGGACTGAAACAAAGTTAGGCGAGAGGGATCCGAGAAAAAATGGAGTGGAGAGAAAGCTCATAAATTCATTTCGGTCGCCTAGCTCAGCTTCAGTTCATCTCTGTTAAGGCGGCAGCTATAAGCTGCTGAATGAAATAGCTTCTATACATGTGGGTACGCTCTACCCTCCAGAAATGTGAACTTAATCTTCGTAGTGGGGGCAACATGGACAATGAGCAATGACGAGGACCGCAATAAATCAACGACGGAGCAACACAGTAATACCTCACATATAACAGCGTACCTAAATTTAAATTAACAATTAAATTATAATGCAAATAAAATCCAACAAAAAAAAGAAATGCATCACTGCCAATGTGTAAATTAGGTATGTACCCACCTGGAAATGAATTCCACCTCGAGGCTTCTTCTCACTCTTGTCAATGTAGTAGGAGAGCGTTCGGGTTTCCCTGTCGAAGACGAACCATCGCTTGTTCCAATTATGAAATCTGCTCCCTAATTTGGAGAGGAAGCCCCTGGCTGAGGTTGACGTGACGATGACGTGAGGGCAGAGTTCCAATTGATGACCGGACGACTCTATGTGGGCCCTCAGATCGAATTGTTCCTCATCCCCCCGTACCGGAAGATAACGCGTCAATGGACGATTCTGGAAAGACAGAAAAAAATACAATGAAATTCAATTACAAAAGAATGTCACACTAAATTATGCACAGTATGCGCGGGGAGACAGCCAACATATTATGTATTAGCTATAGATACATCCTTTCAAAAAAAATTGGTCTACTACTCTTACTCGTCGTAACAAGTTGAACAACTCTCGTAAATTAACTTCCCTGGTCATCAAGATAAGGAGAGAGTAGCACGTCCAATTAGATACATAAATGAACCGCTTCAAGTCCCCATTACATTTCAAAAAGAATGGGAGAGACGGGAGTCTAATGGGGAATGTAATGGTAGGCATACAGATACAAGAGGCATAGGACAGGCCGAACACGAAAACATTTATTAGCCTCAATCGGATCTTTCATCTTTCAATTTCAATTGTAGTCACACTCCATTGATAAAAATCACAAGAGTGTTCAGTACTACTTCGCTGGCTGGCTGGAAAGTGTACACACAACTGAGATACGTGAATAAGTACGTATCTACTGTGAATACCATATACTGTGCCCAGACAATATTGCATTCTCATGGCACGCTAGATTTATTAGTATACACATGAAATCTCTAAAAGAAATTGTTATTGCTCGCTCCATTTTCCTTCCCCACTGTGAAACTACACACACTATTATACATTGGACACATTAACATTACAGATTACGGAGCATTGGCTGAGTTAGCTGTAGTTTTTGTCTCCTCGACCGTACAGAGTACACGCACGGGGCTCCTTGCCAAAGTCAACGGAGAAAGTTCACTCAACACACTCTACATAGAGGCAACATACATACCTACCTAGGTACATTCAGCATTCAGACAGAGCCGAGCCTACAAACTGACGAGTGAAATGTGAAATAGCAACTTTTCAGACCCAATTTCTTTGCTGAACCGGAAAATGAGTCATTTCAACATGATCGAGACTCAATGCACTGCAATGGATTCGTGGGTACAGTCATCTACAGATACACACATATACACGACACCCCAAAACATAACACTGAACAGCCGAACTCACTCTTCAACAGTTTACCAGACCACACTAGACCGCAAAACCTTTGGAACGTAGGCTGTACATAATATGTAGCTATCGTTTCGTTAGTTACTGCCGGAGCGATGCATATTAGGCATTGACTTCGGCTTTGGCATGGAACTCTAATGAGCCACAATTATACAATTATAGCCACTCTCGGCTCTTGTTTCCTCTCTTACACCAATTTTTATTTTAGACTCTACTCAATGGCTGGCGATACTAGTAAAAGTAATGGAGATAGAATTATGATGCCTGTCGATGATCTGTATCATCTGTATGTGCTTTCAAAGTTT
>JAQFZC010001659.1:0-28024 GCA_034695205.1 Dicyrtoma fusca | reverse complement strand
CTGCATCCTTTACTCTCTTTATCCCGTCTGGCCTCTGCCAATTCCTGGCAAGCCGACTGATTCGGTTAGTCTCTATGCTCTGCTCCCTCCTTCCTTTACAGTGTACACACATCTATAAGAAAGTATGTATGTACTCGTAATCTGTATAGCATCTAAGGTATTAGCGTCAACGTTGTTACTCTTGGCTCGTTGTGCTATTCATTTAGTGAGTATACATGTACGTCTACGTTAGTCGTCGTTTGTTAAAAAATTGCTTTCATCATTTTATTTGTGATCTTAGGATGCCTACTTTATGCGAATGGGAAACGTTTACGAGACGAACCATGGAGGAGGCTGAGAGGGAGCGCTGTGCGTCATGCAAATTGCGGGAGGTTCTTCCTGAGCTATTGAAAAGGTATGTACAAATAGTTGGGATTGCAAAGTTGGAAGTTTTTCTCACAACTGCATACATAAATCATTTCCAATGCATTCCCTGCGTATATCTTTCTGTCTCCTTGGGGCCGCCGCAAATATGACGTCATACAACATCGCGTGTTGCAACTCTGATAGGTTTCGACGCACTTTTAACATTCCAAACCCATGTTTATTATTTTTAATGCGTCCATACCATGAAACTAAACAATTTTCCAGGGAGTTCAAATCCATTTAATCCTCCTGAAACAGCTTATAAAGCGTTTTGCCTTTCGTGGGGGTAAGGCAAAAAAGACTTTTCCTTTCCCAACTACGATGAGTTATCTTTGGGAGGCCCCTGATTTCTGTACACTTTGACTAATGCAATGCAATGCTATTTATGACTGCCATCCCCTCCTTCTTGACAGCCTTGCATGTAAACTGAGGGCACAGGCGGACAATGTGGAGGCAGCCATGTCTCGTCGGATCTCTGAAACGGATTCACAAAAGTCTCGCATGGAACAACAGCTTAGACGGGTAAGTCGCTCAACTTCCAATTCAATATCTTTTCACTCATATTCCTCGTAGCTCGCAACTACCGTATTTACTTCCCCTAAAGCACTCCTGTTTAACTTTCTCTTCCTTCTAAGACGCTCTTCATTCTCCTCTAATAAACATTTCTTTCGTTTTCTCAACCATTGTAATGCTATGACTGGGCCATATGAAGTTACATCCACTTTAACCACTCAAGCACACTTCATACGTTATTTTCCTCTTTGAGTGATGAATCGAAAACACCATATACCGTACAGTCTGTCATAATATACCCGGGTGTACTGACTAGCTATTTATGCTGCCAAGCTTAAAGCTTATATGGGGACAGGGAAGGTTTATATGATCGGATGTAGTAAATTATTAATGTGAACCTTTCTAATAAAACAATTATATATAGAAATTTTTAAATTACAAGCACAATCTAACAATACAAATATCATATTAGTGAATGCCGAATGGCTTTGTAAACTTTACATGCGAAATCGCTGTTCGCGACAGCAACACTATTGGCCTCGCTAATTTCAATTCCAACAGTTCTTTATTCTCACCCAGCTTGCATCAACTTTTCATGTGTGTAAACCAGTACAGTTGGTATAAAACATTCACATAAAAAAGGGAAACTACTTATAATAGTTAAAAACTCATCATTACGGTGGGTCTTAGATTATTAAGAACGCATCATACTGATGGGTATATCGAAAGGATAGGGAATCAATGATAAGGTCACAACCCATCATAATGACGAGTTTTTAATTATTATAAATGGATGCACTTTTCCGCTAATATAATGGGTTCCAAATGATTTTTAGTTGAGTGTCTATGGTTTCTAACGGTTTGGTTGGTTGGGTTCGGTTTACTGCTAACCGACGACACGGTTCGGTTCGATTTCATCCTTCAACCGAACCGTATTAATTTTTTTCGGTTCGATTGGGCATCCCAAAGAAAAAGCGAGCCCCGATTTCAGTTTGGTTAGGGGGCTATTCTAACCGAACCGTAAGCAGTCAACCGACCCGGTAATTTAATTCCGAAGCACCTAAACAAACCAAATTCCTAGTTGAAAATAATAAATTAGCTAGTTTCAAAATTTTCGTATTACCTTTGATTCCTGATCGTTTCCATGACTCTTGATTATTGAACTTTTAATTTTTTGAAAAATTGTGGAATTCTGTAAAAATGTATCCTTTTCAATACAACGCATGCAATACGGTTTAATACGGTTAACCGTCCAACTGACGGTTCGGTTCGGTTTACGTAAGAACAAACCGTGATTCGGTTTGCTAGTTCAACCTATATAACATTTATATGTACACATCATATATATATATATCGTATGACATATCGTATCTCCTTTTTGTCCAACATTTGAGTAAAACCTATCAGTAGCGTTACTTTAACTACTTGACCTCAAATATCCATTTAACAACTGTTAACATAAGTATTTGTAGGACTTAACAACGTCGTTTTGTTTTGTTTCACATTTCGTTCCCTTCCAAGTTTCTTCAGTGAGATTTAGATTGTCAATCGCTCTTTCTAAACACTTTTATATTGGTCTTTGGAAGGTTAGTAGTAGGACACTTAACAAAACATTATTTTGTTATTATAGGTAGCTTTTTTTATGTGATAATTTTGATTAAGGCAAAATGCTTATGCCGTCGCCTAGCGCAATATATTTTAAGCTTGAACTAACACCCAAAGAGACCGGCTGAGCTCCTTTGTTTGACGTTTAAGTCACTGAGGAAAATGGTAAACAATAAGGGACAAAAAGGGCGGCATACATTGCAATAATTATATCGGTATTCCCTGACCGAATACTTTTGATTTCGAATACGAAATCGAGTAAGAAATGTTAATTTAGCATGTTTTAAGATTTAAAAAGTTTTTATTTAAAATTCACAAATACTACCATTATCATTTCCAATAACCGATTGCCTTAAAAACAAATTCTTTAAAGTGGTGGCCATATAAATTCAGGTTATTAGCTGAATACCAAATTTAATAGATGCATACAATCAAACGAACCTAATATTATTTTATTCACTTGGGCTCTATGTGATAGAAGTCCGTAAACTATTAACATTCCAGAAAAATATGCTGAGATTGGCACTATTGGGGTGCCCCGGCAGTTAATCTTTTGAGCTTTTTCCAGCTCTTGATTTGCAAACGTCTAAAGTTTAGGAAAGTAGCCTGGGATAGTTTCAGTTTGGTAGCAACTTCCATCAGAAGTAAATAATATTTCTTTAGGCTTTTCCTCTGCTATAAGAAAGTTGAAAGACCGTGACGTGCAGTTCAACTTTCAATCTCGTTGCCACTTTTCACAAGTAAATGTGTCCTGTTTTTTCTTTTTTTGTAAGGAAGATCTTCTTGTATGCTGTAATTAGTACCACGTAGCTTTGAGCGGTTGAATCAAGTTAGACTTCCACCAGATACTGACTCGAAGTCACAAAAAACTTGTGTCACTAATAGCCCCTCCATAATATATGAACAGCACAATTTAGGAATAACACTAGCGTAATTTATGAATAGTTGTAACATTATTTGTTAGTAGTTCCCGTGTGATTTATGCGCAGCCCTTACGTAATTTTTACACTATACCAACGCATACTATGCATAGACTTGCGTTTTATATGTTTTCATAAGTTAACGAAGTAAACTTATATAGGAATCTAACGTAATGCACACAACCCCCCATATGAAATACATGTGTACATGCAACACCCACAACGCGGGGGACCTTGGAGGTGCCCAGGTAATTGAAATTGCTCGCACCTTTTGTTTTTGGAATCTTCAAGGGCTTTCCAGCGGTGCATCGTTTTTGTGTCAAATCCCATTTTTCCTATTTTGTGAGTAAGGATGGTGGAAGACAGAAAATATAGAAACCATGAGAGCAAAATGGTTTCTATATTACCCAATAATAATAATATAGGAAAACATGCATTAAAACAAATATACTAATAACAATACCTAAATTATAACAAACCTATTATACCTACAACAAGTGGGGCGAAGCCCCACTTGGTTTGCTAGACAGATAAGTTTTTTTCCGAAAATATATTATAAGTATATTTTCTTATTATGCCACTTGGTTAGGTGGGACGATATCTTATTCTTCACCAAGGATATCAGGATCTATTTTTCGAGCTTCAATTAAATATCTACCGAAGATATTTATTTAAACCTCAAACATATTAAGTTTACCGTACTTAAAAAGCAAGTTGAAGTCTATTCTCCGTTTCCCTTTAAATGGTGTATTACATGATACAATTCAAGTGGGGCTGCGCCCCACTTGTTTCTGCATTTTTCAAAAACCGAAAAATTTCAAAATCAATTTGTGACCGGTAACTCACCCCCAAATGAGATGTGCAATATACCATTCAAAAGACAATCGCATGTAGAATAGGAAATATACAAAGCGATCAAAATATATTGAATTGTAGTCAAACATTTGTGCATGCAAAGTTGATTTTTTCATGTTTTTTCTGCTTTTTTCAAAAAATTTCAAAATTCGAAAACCTCATTCAAAAAATAACTCCAGATTAGTAATCACCTCGTCGTTTCCGTTAAAATGATGTATTGCACAAATCATACTGGTCCATTAATTACGAAAATAGTTTTTTGCGACAAATTATACCGACACTTTAGTAACAATAATGATACAATGTTTGATTGTAATTGTAATCAAAAAATTGTTGGTACTGTAGGGAAAGAAAAGCTGTACTGAACTTTATTAAAAATTAATTTTATGCTTTTATATATTTTGGGTTGTTGCTACCGCTGCAGCCTAGGCAAAGGGATGCATTTACAGATACATACATAGATTGCAAAGAGAGAAAAAGCGTAAAGAAGAAATTAATACAAAATCAGTTAGCTATTGGCCAAAGTCTGAGTAGTTGATCCTTGAGCTTGAGGTATAGTAACTTAGGGTCGTTATAATGGTTTTTAGTTCCATGAACGTTCTGGTACCTTTTATATACAAAAGGTACCACCTATAGGTTATTATTCTTTGAAATACCGGTATAAAGTTGGGTTGTAAAAAATAATATCAAAGTAGTGGTCAAGCTGGTCTGGATTTTTGGTTTCGGTTTAGAATTTAAGAGAAAGTTATTTCAATTTAGAAAGTCAAGATCTTTCCAAAATTTTGAAAACTAACGTTATAAATGGGATAAGACGTATCTAGTTATACATTGGTTAAAGACGATAAAAGTTGGTACAAAGTTTGACGCATGTTCTCGTGATTTGGGTGCACATAATAAACAGTTAGAGTTTTCAATCGACCCAAAATTCTGGTCCGGTCCAGGGCGGGCCAGAAAGTATCGTTTTAGGTCCCCACTCAGAAATTCAGACCCGGTCTTACCGATCTGACCACTAGCTGGTGACAGTGGTGACCTCAAGAAATTGCAGCTACTGACTAAATGTTTTTTAAAAGCCCGCGAACTTTCTTCACGAACTGTTACTGTGGGTAAACTACGATGAAACCATACTAGTATAAATAATGGCTTTTTGAAATAATTGCAGGAGTTTATGTCTTGCCAAAAGCGACACGAAGTTCCTGTAGAATAAATAAATCCTTTGCCTTAGATGATGTAGATACGACAGATGCGGTTCAAAAATTCTAGTTTTATTTTTGAAACTCTTTAATAATGCTAAAACTTTCTCCCATAGGCGGTAGGCCCAAAGGAGAGGATACTCGCTTAATAATAATATGCTAAAACTACGTTGAACAGTATTTGTAACGTACCTACATTTTTTATCTTTCACACTTACTTGTGCAAACGTATCGAGAATGGATATTTCGGAATGTGTTGAAATACTATTTAGCACTATGCGAAAGAAAAACCACATAGCACCACGTTATACCCTTTTCATCAAATACAAACATATAACCGTCGGATTCTTCAGTTCCTTCTCGTCCCAATTGGCCCCTCTAGCATACACAATTTCAGTAGCAACTATTGCTAATCCAATATGCTTGAGTTAAGGAAACTGAAATGTTATTCCAGGTTGCAATTTGTGCGTAGAAATCGTTATAATTCCTTATTTTGTAGATCCAAACTCCAATGCTGCATTCTTTTTTACTGCAATTTCTTGTCTCCTTGTTTCTTTATTTCTTTGTTTATCGAAATCGAAGTGATAAAGTGTTATCTCAGCCATTACGGTTTACGCTTGTACACTGCTTCACATCTGCAGCAGAGATAGAGGTGAAAGGGGAAGGCAGTCACTGCAACTTGAAAGCATCTCTTTATTACCATCATTTATTTTTTATAAAATGCTCCTCAGTCTTAAATTCTACAACGCCTTTTCCCAATATTGCGACTTAGCAGATGAATTATATCCGTACCTTTATTGTTCAATTTCTTGATCGCTGCGTAGGATACATACTGCGTCTGATACATATTTTAAAAAACTATGATACCCAAATAGGATTCAATTTTAAAGTAAATTATGCTTAACGAAATTTGCAGGTACTGGAAGAGATGGTTAAAGCGGAGAAAGGAATCGAGGATATTAAGGCAGCTTTACGTGGTGATCCTGTGGAAAGTGCTTTAAAATTGGCTCAAACTCGACTCTACAACCGCAGCTATCGACCTAATTGTGAGCTCGTTCGAGACTGTCCCCAATATGCGTAAGTTGTCTTTGTCTTTTGCACTCACAATAATTAGGGCAGTCAAGATTGGTAAGTTTCCACTTCAAAATTAGGCACATGCAAAAATGAACCTGATAAAAGTGGGCTTTTAACAATTACTAAATCGAAGCTACTAATGCTATGTTAATTTAAATGAAAAGCTTCTCCAAGAAACGCCATTTTTAGCAACGTTTCAGAAAATTCAGTGTTTGAAAGTCATTGTCAGGTAAAATTTATATTTTTGTGACATTCGGCTTCCTCAATGTTAATGCAATGCTGGTGTATTCGGTGAGTTGTGGGTGGGCGTAGGTATGCTCCTAAGTTGAATACTCGTGCAATATTTGTGCCTGTTCGCTGCAAGATATACTCATAGTATTTTTTAGTACTCGCCATTTAAACCACTGAACAAAACCAATCTATAAACTATTAAGTAGATATATGTATGTGCATCCATACTAGCTTTATGCGGCAGCCATGTGTCATATTTAACGAGCTCGTCAAATTGCCCAATTTTACTGTACACCCTTCGAAAATATCTACACACCTACTCCGTGCTCCCAAATATTCCCATTAATATCTGTGTTAAAATGAGTAATCCTCATTAAAAACCACTGAATCATAACTTTATGGGTGCTCAGGGAAGAGCTTCAGAGTATTATAATATGGATTTCAGTTTTCATTAAAAGTGCAAGACACAGCATGAAATTGACAGTTGTATGCGTGGTGCTACAGCAGTTTGGTTTTTTATAAGTCATTAGTCACATTTTTAAGGCAAAGTACCTGCACATGCACATACATATACAGATATGTCGCAGGCTACGAGCACGGATGTCCCTACTGGCTATGGCCTGGGCCCTAAGCGTCGATACTTCTGATCCAGGTCGCAGGAACATGTAGTTTTAAGCAACAAGGACATACACACTCACTCACTCCCTCCCTAAATTATTCTAGTTCGATAATTACAGAGGTGCAATCACTTTCGAAATATCTTGTAAACCAACTAGTTGATTACTATCATATTTATTCATTCGTATTGAAAAGTAAGCAAAAATTAATTCGGATAAAAATGTATTCAAAGATATCGAAACAAGACCAAGATAAGGAATAGCTTATTACCCGATAATTTATTTATTTTGTCCTGTTTTGAAAGGCGTATCAAAACTTTAAGAATACGGTGTATACAACTGTAAGTAGTTTTTGGATTCGTCAGAAAATGAATGTTCACACAAACTCAACTAAAACCCAGATGCACTAGAACCTAGAACTTAAAGAAAATAGTATGTGTCTAGTAGTCTAGTTTAACGAGAATTGTTAAAGTTAAGTATTGGATCAACCTACATATATTAAAATAAATACAAGATGCATCCAATACAGCCAGAACGGCTAGCCAAATGTGGATCGCCTTATGTTGAACAACGATGCAACAACCATTTTTGATTTCACAATTCCAGTAGTGATTCCTAAAACAATTCTCAACACTACATAACATAGTCCAGTGAATTCATGTTGGACTTTGGTCATTTTTGCAGTTACAGTAACTAACTAACGAACAAAGTAATAAAATGAGAAAAAAATCGAATTGAAATTGTATTGTAATAGCGATTTCTCAATTTAAGTTGTAGTGATTGTGATACTTTTCTCAATACTAACTACATTTTCACAAAACTATTCATCACAATTGTAAAGCGCTGCTTGGGCCAGAAGCAGCCGCCCTTACGACCTGTTTAGGTCACAGCCGCTAGGGTCTACAAAGCTTGTGGTCTACCATTTGCATAACAATGTGCTAGACATATTCAAGAGCATTCTTTTTTCGAATTCTCGCTCTTGAATATGGTTGTAAATTAAAGTATTATTACATTATATGTAGCTGAAGTAATTAATACCCAATTTCCAAAGGTTCTTATAATCAGTATCATAATTCGATAAAAATGGTAAGTCGTCACGATAAACGTTAATGTTACTACCTAACTAAGCTTCTACCGGTTTACAAAATTTGCAAATAGCAAATGAACCGTTTTTCACTTTCAACTTATCACAGTGCACTTCTGTGGAGTTTATTAGCAGCCTTTGTTCAGAATCATATTGTGACGTTGTTCATCGTTTAAAAAACAAGCTTAGTATGTAGATCTTTACTGTAAAGATACGACGCCAGTCTTAAGAGTTTGGTTCCTCCAGTATTGGCAATTGCTTATTCTTGTAGCATAAAGTGCAATTCAATGTATATAGCTGTCAAGTTGTTCAATCGTGTTTCGGTGTTTCTTATTTATTTATAGACTGATCGAAGAAGTGCATGAGATTGCCCGATCACAGTCTGCCATGGAGGCTCAACTACGAAATGCTGAAGATGCTCTGCATAAACTTCGACAAATCCGTATTGAGCTGGAGAAGGAAATCGCTGTCAAGGATAATACTTTAGTAATTGATCGTGAGAGATGTCAGTATATACGAGCATTCTGGCCTTCCGTCGTTACACTCGTTGGAAATTAAATCATTACCCAGCAAGTCGAACTCGTGACATAAATGGGATAACCCCTTAATCCTCAAACAAACAAATACAAACACTGAAGTGTGTCGAAAACGTTGTGCAGTAAAGCTCGTGCACAATATCCCATTGCGATTTTAAAAAAGATTCATACCTTCAATGTCAATGCCATTCTTGGAAAAGATTTTAGATATTTTGCAGACTTACTAAAATACATTTAACAAGTGCTTGCAATAAACAAGATTTAAATGTCCGTGCTTGTTTTCGTAAATCTGTCATTTTTCATTATTCTAGAATTATTCATTAAGCCTCTGATTTACATTAAAGTTTGTAGTCTGCCCCACTTGCATGTACTTACGAAGCTTCCATTTAAGATGTCCTGTAAAAATATGCAAGAAATTTGAGATACTTTTTTAAGTAGAAGTTTCTAGTCTGCTGTAGATATACCTACCTAATTACCTTGAACTGTATGCCTTGGAGACGTAAATATTACTTTGTAGTTTTTGAAAGACTCGTCTTTCTCCTAACGATATGTACATGGTCTCACCAATTAGCAGAGACAGGTTTTAAAATACAATAAAATTAATAAAATTACCTCCATTCAGCGTACTCCTAGATTCTTAGGTGGAAAAATTATCTCGTTTCATTCAGCTTGGCAAGGAAGGAAATGAAGTTTTTTGTAAATAATAAACTTGGAAAAGCTTATAAAGCACAATTAGTTCGTGAAACAAATTCTCCGACTGGAATTAATCCGATTTATTTATACTAATAGACGCCTTTTCAATGGAAGCAAATCCTAATTGCCTCATTTGCATCATAATTCCAGACGGTGCTGCCAGCATTTATACTTTATCATTTCGAAAGGAAAAATTGTAATTGGTAGATATGTAAGTCCCATAAGTTTCTAAAACGGCCAGGCTGACCATGACACAAACGACTAGTCAATCAATACCAATAAATAAATGTGAAAATTTTTGGTGCAAAGTAAGTTCTGAACTACTGAACATCTGCCTGTTTTGGTATATTGTTTTTATTTTGGAGATAAAATTGACAAAGCGTCACAGTGAAATTTTTCAGCAAACTTGTGACTAATCCAAGTCTTACTGTGTGTATTACCTTCACAATCATAATCGGAATACAAAGTTTTTTCTAAAATTAGTTTTGTTTCTCTTAATTCCCTGTAGTCTAATACATACATATTGTTTTTATTAATTGATCACGAAGCACTTTTATCAGCTTAACTAAATCTTAGAATATGTGTATTAGCATTACAATATTATTTGAACTTATTTTGACATGACAGGTTTGCTAAGCTAAGGGAATGTAAGAGTAATAATTATTACAAATGCATAATTAATTATCGAATGTACCTACATACATTATGCCGTCAAGAAATGTTTGATATTTTTGCTCTTAGCATTAACTTTAAGTCAAATCTTCTTTTGTATGGCTTACTCCTGGAACAGCGCACGTTTCTTAATGCTACAGTATGGTACGTAAATGTATATTTTGGTAACAATAGTTTATCAAATATGGTAACCAATACTTTTAATACTCCTCCATGAACATTCAATGTGAAATAATAACAATAATAATTTATTATGATTGTTAGTAAAAATAATATTACTATGAATTCTACAATTTTAACTTTTTATTGCAATTTAACCGTATAACTGTTCCTTCAAGTTGGGCGATGATGCATTTCAATGGCTGACTACGATTTTGCTTGCTTATAAGTGACTATCAATTACTTCCCCAGGATTCTCCATGACACGATGACGGTCCGTGATAGCATTCAAAAGTTTCCGTCGTGGCCCCAATTCAATTCCCATGGATTTAAAATCTTCATCAGTGAGAAGCAGGAGGGCCTGGAGTAGTTGTAAAACAAGTCCAAGACAAAATAACTATTAGTGGGCTTCACAACAAATTAATGATAATATCTGAGTCTTTACAAGCTGTAGATGTTCATTTTGAGTTTCACATTACAAATAGAGTAATGAACTAATATTTTTACGAGGCTTCAGTTATTAATGGATTTTAGCGTTACACAACATCACTGAAGTCATTGTACCGATCGTGAACTTAATTCATCCTACTGATGAGCGATAGAAGCATTTGACGACCTAGATCACCTGTTAACCCAAGTACTAATTACGAAGCAAAAAGCTCGATAACTGTGTTATTAGTTTTAAGAAGTATCTATTTACAAAATGTCTGCAGTACGTAGAGCACACGAGTGGATTCTTCATTCTCATGTGATTCATTTTGATTTTTTTTTGCTTTCTGATGGTTGATGAATTTTACTAATAATATTATATTATTTAATCCTAACCCAATGCTTGTTAGAACATCCTCTAGGGAAAATACGAATTTCATTCTACTTCAAATTGAAGGGTAACGGATCAGGGGAAACTGAAAAATAAATTTTGAGTGCTGAAAGCTGAATGCTGCTCATAGTAGTAGGTACTTGAGTAAAGTTTACAGCTTGTAAAAATATTAGCCCAGGTTACAAGTTACATCTACTTAAGTCATCGTTGTCGTTGTGGCCCACTGCACTGGTCGTGAGCACGTACATTTTGGCTTACTTTAATGAAAATCTTGAAACCTCTCATCACCATCCAAACTACGCTCTTGACATCATGTTGTTGAGAAAACCGAATGATCATACGACTAACAAGTGCCATGGAGCTAGTAGCTACTTTAAAGCTCCAAAATAAAATCCACCTCCAGCAATCATCAAGTGTAGAGTGGAGTCATGCAAATATGAAGCTACAGAAAAACCTATACGTACCTACCTGCGTGTGCACATCTTGTTTTTCTGCTCTTTGAAAGCCGTGCGTAAAAGTACAGTTTGGCACACAGACTTGTCCTAACCGAAGTCTTATGGCCTAATATTTGCAAGCTCCGTAGAAGCAAACATCCCCAGTGAAATTGTTGTTAGCTCGATACTTTCTCAACGTAGAATGTTGTTAGGATGAATTAAATTGATTTGCTCGGTACTCAACCCCCCTGTACATCCAGGCACAGCTATAGAACTACAATTTTAGGAATTTGTACTTCCTCTGTCCCAGCTAGATCACAACCTTTCACCACAAATACAAAATCCATGGCTGCACAACTTTGAAGAAAGCATGAAAAATAAAAAAGCACAGACGATTGCTGAGCCACCAAGCAGTGAAAAGGCCATGTCGAACTGCACCAGTGCACACGTAATTATGCGCCTCAAAACAGTCCTTCTGTAATAAAAAGTTGCTTGCACTAAAGGGTCTTGCCCATGACACACGATAGGTACATATGCAACCAGCTTTTCAATAATTTTGCATCTGAAAGGCCCCTCGTGTGCTTGGCTCGATAGCTCACATCACTTTGAGTGAATGACTAATGACTTTGCATGCACATTGGATTGCTTCAAAATAAGTTCAACAGATTTCTATCATTTTGTAGGTACCGTACAACAGCAAGAGTTCTATATATAGCAGATCCAGCCCATCCCAAATTACAACGAAAAACTGACTGTAAACAAAATGTGTCGACACACAACAAACATAAGTACATACTTGAGACTGCTTAGTTATTGTGGAGTGGCGGACGTGACTGTAGGTTGCAAACATCCGGTCTAATGAATAGTGTAATGATTGTAGCAGAAAAGCATTGTGACGACTTTTTGGCCTGTCTAAAACTCATGGGCCACTTTTGTTTGAGTGTAAAATATCTCGGCGGAGTAGAAGTGGGTAGCAACTCAAAACTTCCCATACCACTGACACCCCATGAACCCATCCCATCTCACCGTATCACGGTGTCGTATCATTTCTTATCATATGATATATCATCGTATCGTATGGAAGAAAAGATCAGATCAGGAGTAGCGTCAGTGGTTATGCAAAAGTTTGAAATTTTGAATGTGTGATACGGACACGGACACACAATGCGATGGTGAAGTTAAAAGTTTTCGAGGTAATATTTGATTATTATGATGTGGTCTACATTGTATTAGGGGACTCACAAATATCGCGTCATTGAATAGCTTTGCCTAAATGCCTTGTTTTACCGTCCCTGAAATGTGTAAAAGGATTGTGGAAATTCCGTTTAATTTGTGCGCTTATTCAAAACATTATTATCATCACGTTTCACCCTTTTGAAAGCGTACGTAGAATGTTTTGTCGCTTTGGAAGCGTATTAAATTCTTGTTATTTATGCTACGTCCAGTGACAGTATTTCTGCAAGACCCCTCTGGTATGATACGCGATGTGCCTTTGTTCTGGTTCGAGCTCCAATTGTAACAGGCCATAGTACTACACATAGGCTGGCATACCCGTCAATTTGCTCTCCCTTCTCTGCGTACAATTTAATCAGAATTTCCAACCAGGTCCTTAGACCTTCAAGAGTGTGTGAGCCTCACCGCACAATTCGGCTAAGTACAAGCATCTACAGGAAGAAATATGCCACAAAGGAAAGTTGTCACTCCGTGTTCCTTCCCTTCTTGCTGTCAATGCAACGGGTGAAAGAACTAAAAATGCCTCCCTCCTTCATGATAGAAGGGTAGAGAGTGCGGAGACGAGCATAAGCGTGAATTTATACGCGAAATGTATCCATTTCGCATTCTCATTCATCATAGTTAAGTGCAAGTGGCGTTGCATTTCCTTTTCTTGAGTTTTTTTCCTTCAAAATATCCGTCCTTTACCCTTACCACCACAAACGCCGAATTTTAAATAAGCACTTTCTATTTTTTCTATTTTACTTTTCGTTCGAATAAACGTCACAGGTCTGCATACGAACTACATGAGGATCCATTACATGAAATATGAGGTTTACCAGGACGCATTACCCTATATCCATTCCTTATTCTCAGCAGCGTACGTAGAACTATTTTTTAGGTAGCCACATATTTGAGACGAGAGTGGGACTTTAAAACTAAGGATCGAGAACCCCGCTTTTACTGAATATTTTAATTTTTAAGGAAGTATTTTAGTGCATTTGAAACGTCGATTTTTGGATAAAACAGTATTTTATAACTAATGGCGCTGACGGTCGCCTACTTCATCAACAGCTAGATACGCTCCTACAATTCTATCAAGTCCAATCCCGTCTGTTCCATTCCTCAATCATATTTCAAGTAAGGTACCTACACAGCAGTAGCGTAGCTGGGTACCTGGGTTGAAATGTGTGCTGTAAAATATTTTTTAATGAATTTACGCCGAGGTGAACATCGTATTTTCTTCGCTCCAACATCTACAGATTGAATTTTACAAAACATATATAGAAAGGTAGAAATTCAGGGTAATCTTTACCTCAAGATCGATTTTCTCTTTCACAAATACGTGAGCGTAATCCATAAGGTGTGCCGCCGCGAGGAAAACTTCAAGGTTCCCCAAGTCTTCATCTAAAAGCAACACAAGGAAACACCACATTTGTTATAACCCGGAAAATTATTAGTGTACATATAAAAGGATAACGAAGAGGAAAATGACTCATTTTCATTATTAAACTGCACAGCTCATGTATGAATACGAGGAAAAATGCAGTTTCAAAATTTAAATAAACAATTATCGTACATATTGACTCAAGGACATGAATAGCAGTGATAACCAAACTATATTCAAACATCTGTAATAACTCGTGTTACAATTCTAACAACTTCTGCAAAACAAACGTTCAAAATGGGCTACGAATACACGTCTTTACATTTATTACCTTTGAGCAATTATCTAAATGAATTGTTTGCAGATTTCCTAAACGACTAAAATACACAGTATGTGGATTGGAAAGGTGCAAAATGTCCTAATTACGTGTTTCAAAAATATGTCTTACTTATATGCTTTTAGTTCACCAAAAAAGTCATAAATATTTGCACTCTCATGTTTTAAAGCTCGGCTGCTGTAATGTTGCTACGATAAACGACGAAGGCACAATATTTTTGTTCATACCTTGACCGTGGTCACCATCATTATACCCTGGGCCCCCGTGTGTTTTGAATCGTCCATCCAGACTACTTGCCGACCCAATGGAGTCTCGATGGAGGTCATTGTCATTGTCGTCCTCCTCCTCTAAAAGGATGCTGTCCACCCGTCCATTCCCATTGTTCCTATGACTACTGTGGTGTTGGTGGGTTGTGAAGCTCGCAAAGTTGTTCATGTTCATGGTGGTGTTCATATTCTTCCTAAAGGCGACTGAGCCAAAGCCGGGTCTTTCGAAGATGGAGACGGTGTGATGGCCCCTGGAGGAAGTAATTGGGTCCTCATTGTACGTGGATGTCGTTTGAAGTCCTGCCTGATGGATGTAATCTGGCTGGGACAGGGAGCGTGTGAGTGGGTGAGGGCTCTCATCATCGTCATCCTCAGGTTCACTGCCACCCCCATTTCGACTTCGGCTACTGTATCGACGGCCCAGCGGCACCAGTCCATCAGAGTCTTCCGCCTCGTTTTCAAACAATCCCGAGATCTTCCCCCGCTTCCCAACATTGTTCACAGAGGTAATCTCGTACTTGGGAACGTACATGACCTCGTTGTCTCGACGAAGGCCGGATAAAGAGCGCACCGACCGCTTCCCCCCGTCAGTTATGTCACCTACCTATAGCACACGGAAGAGACATCTATTATAATATTTCAAACATTTTTTGTTCCATTGAATTCGACAACTGCTGGGTGTCAAACGACTTTGAATTTTTCAGAAAACGTTTATACTTGGTAGCATTGCTTTACATGCAGATAGGGCCGCAGGATCTAAACACTGTGAAAGCGCGAGTTGAGAATGAATGCATTTGAAAAGGAGAAGTTTCAATGAATGTGCCAATTTTGAAAAGCATTGCGCATTGTTGAAGTTAAGAGTTCGTTTTGAAAATGTCGACTCAATGTCTATTACCTACTTTAAGCATAAAAGGATGCGCTGCGGATACTACACACAATCAAACTATTTTATCCTACCTTTGAAACGGATGAGGATCATTTTTTATTTGGTGTTCGTTTCCTGTCAAATCTCTTTCATTTTTTCCTGTCTATCGATAAACTGTTAGCTACCATGTACCTATAAACAACCATACACACGAAGCCTTCGTATATTTGCTATTCAAGATGAGCCTACAAATTACCTTGTAAAATAGGAAGCCATGGAAAAACTTTCCTCAATTCTTTGTTATATGTAGATTGTTGATTATTAATGCGAAAATATCTATAATCTTTTAAGCCTTTTATTTTATGCTTTAAAACCGTCTGTAAAACGTGCAATCCAAGTTTTACAAGTTTAAAACCCTGTTTCAGTGATTAGCCAAGTAGGGTAAATACCTTCACCTTCCCAAAAATTCAAAAATAGTAAACAGGTAACGTAGCAATACACAAATCGTTTACGGTAAAGGACCGGTCATTAGCCCCCCTCCCTCAAAATTGCAGATGTATTTTAGCTCCTGTAGCATAGGGGCTCCTGTAGCCCCTACTAGATGAATGACCCTCTGGTTCATGGTCGTAGAAATAATAATAGGTAGGTATAGTCATGTTTCGAAGAGAAAGATTACACATTTAGACTTATTTTTTAAATCACACTACTGAAGAAACAAAAAACATGCGGTTAATATCAATTTAATTATCGGTACACCAGGTTCAAAGTTGAAAACTTTCCAATTAAGCTAGTAATTTGTCAAATCTAACACTGATGGGATAAAACAAAAGCTTAAGTTTTCCCACAACTGTCGTTCGATTAAAATCCCTGTTCAGTTATCAGCTCCCTAATTTTGACCTTAGAAATTGGTTTGCCTAGCACAGGGTAGAAATCAGCCTTTGAGGGTATTTTGGGTTTTAGGAAAATGGATGCATTCATACGCAGACAGTTTACATTCTAATTCTACTAATGGTAACCGCATACGTATTAGCTGTCCTTTTTAGATTTTAGTATCCACTACCATGACAGAACTGGGTTGCTTGCAACGCAGTTGAGCAAATGGACTGGCCCCAGACAAGACATATAGACATCTCTCTTGAATTTTACAGCAATAACTCAACCTACTACAGGATAGTAAAGCACCTAAAGCACCCTGGACAGGTTCAAGCTACTACGAATTTGTGCTTCTAAGTATGATAATGTAACACTGAAGAAAATGGGTTGTAAAGAAAGAAAGAGTGTGAGTGAGAGAGAGAGAGACTGCTCCTAGTGGGCAAAGGTGGACAGCCGGACAGCGGAAAGGACAGGCAATTTGCTTCATTATGATTTATTATACAGAAATGTTAATTCTGCACTTGTGCTCACTGTCTGGACGCCATTGGTTAATGAATTGAGAGTTAAATATTTATATGCTTCACTCAACAAACCACTTTCTCCACTTTCATTGTCATTTCCCCCAAAATTCCAGAGAAAACACCATACGAAGCGTGTCCAGGTTTTTCCAAGAGATTTATGTGAATTTTTAGCAAACAAAAAACTAACCGTAACCACTGCTTTTGAAATGGGAAAATATTCTGCATCAAGTAAGAGGAACAAAAATAAACCAAGAGATACAAAGCCCCATCGTGCAACATCTGTATGCTTTTGCAGATTCTGCAAAACAGAACATGCTGTAAAGTGGATAACTATTTGAAAAGTAGGCAGCATCTGTAACACATATGAACGCATACGTGGAGAAAGGTATCCATCAGAGCTATGGGATCGTTCATATCTGACGATGCCGACGTTTTTATAAGTAAAAGTCTGCCAGAACTTGCAGGAAGTATTTTTATCCGAAAGTAATGTTTTCTAATTGTGCTTGTACTTGCATTAGTCTTCAAAAATGGTCGTACTATATATTGACGTTTCCAAAAGAATTTTTTTATGGAAATAGAATTGTGTAACAGTACTTTATGTGTATAGAAGATGCTATGTATAAGCTTACACGAGCAGATGCTTGCTGCTGTTTGTAACTGATGACTGCATATACCTTCAGACAGGATGGGAGATTATTTCTAAGACATAAATACTAGTATATACGTAATATATGGAAGACCCCGAGTTGCAGATGACCATGCCACCCACGAAGCGAGTTGAGGTTAGTAATATTTCTGCCCGGACCAGACACAGTTCTTAGAATTGAAAAGAAGAAAGAATAATATTTCCAAAGATGTATTGTGTACCTTGAAGTCGGAGCCAGTGGCTTTGGCACTATTTAATGTTTTCCGTTGTTGTACTTTCTTATGAACGCCGGTGTGGAATCCGGAAGATTTTAATTTAGCCGATGAATGCGTGGAGCCGGTGAGTTCGGAGAAAGAGTGACTTCCACTATTGCCGCCCCGAATGGGTCGTGTGTCCTTCCGGAGGCTAAGGAAGGATAGGGCGGAGTGGCTGTTGGCCGGCGTCTGTGTTTGAGGGAGAATTTGATGTGAAGTTTCATTGGGGAGTCCAGTTCCAGTAATTATATGTGGAGGCCCAGTCATGCCGCCGCTCTTTTCCATTTTCTCCCGTTTTTTCATCAGCTTCCGTTGTTCCTCTTCCGCTGATTTACTGGCTTTCTTTTGGAGCTTGTCAAATTCCTTAACCCGCTTCTCGGCCTCCTTTGCGGCTTTCTCTTTGTAACTTTTCACCTGCAGGCAAGACAAGTTGTCAGTAAAAGATTTATCGGTATATTATATTTTCTACTTCAGCTACCAACTACTACTACAAACTACAGTCAGCACACCATATTGTTTATCAGCTCCCAGAGATTTTTCTTAGTGGTTTGAAATTCGATAAAATGTAACCATAAATCTCTTAACAGTTTTTTCAGCTAGCCGGTCAGGATCGATATCGTCTTCTTAGCTCATTTTATACATATATCATGTTCTACAGAGAAGCAGCGTACAAATACGACGTCATAAACAAGACACGTGAATGTCCTGGCCAACTTTAAAATGTGTAACGATGTACGTATACATATATTGTTTTGAAAATGTTGATTTCACTTTTTCCTCGTTGAATTCATTGATTTTCTCTTTTTAAATTTTTTATCATGTTTTGACACTTTTTGAAAGCCTTACATTTATGCTTAAGCCGTACGCTGAAAATGACATAACAATGCTTTGGATTGCTTGGCTCGTAAAACTATTCTGTGGAAGGATAGAGCGAACTTCATTGAGACTTGCACCAACCTGAGTCAACTTACGTGACGTCATCCATGCATGATCCCCACCGCTAGTTATACCGCAGGCCAACTAGTTACATATTTACATGGATACACTCGTCCTATCTGTATCACACCATTGTTTAACAACTAACTAGTAAAACATGTCTCCCAGGGGCGTATCTGAAAAATAATTTCCTGGGGGGCACAGTACATAGAGTATATAGTATATACATATATATAGGCAGTATGTATATAGTGCATTTGCAAACTTTTCGGGGGGGGCACGTGCCCCCAATGATCCTACCCAGATACGCCCTTGGTACATTGATGGTGTGTCCCAGGACCAGTAGGATATGCGACAAAGTCGTACTACAGGTTAGATACGTGTACGTTATGCTGCAAGACAAAATCTAGACTTCGTCACCCTGTACCACGTTAGACACGGATTTTTCAAAATCACAAAATCGTGAGAAAATTTGCACGCATAACTCATGCTCAAGACTTTAATAAAATCGAGCATCTGATTACTTGCTAATTACTCTATTTCCTTGACAGCACATTTTAATTGCAATACTATTTATACCAAAAGTAATTAATATTATGAAAGTATCATCTAAGGCTTTAAAAATAGATCCCATCATTATAAGTATGTGATAAGATTACCCAAAATCAATTGCGTCCAGGTTCACTCTAAAAAGGATTTTGATAACTTCGCATTGCATCTTTCAGCGGAAGCATATACAATTATTTTTTGTAATTAATCGAATTCAGCAAAGAAAATGATGAGTTTTACATTTAGTTGTGCCTGAGAGAGGGGAGCAGCAAATTTTGAGTGACTTCCACACGATTGCTAACGACAACGCTACCATACGTTGAGAGGGGTACTACTGACAAGCAGTAACAAAGTTTTGTTTCCACATTAATACGGCTACTTCTACGATTTGCTAACTTAATATGCTAAGTAATTTATAATTGCAAATTACAACCAGTAAGCAGGTATGCAGTAGCGTACGTGCCTTCACAGAGAGTAATTACTCTTTCTCTTGGCTGTCATACTTTTTATTATTACATCACTTGGAAGTGAAATAGGAAGATTCTTATTTGGAGGAAGGAAAGCTAAAATTAAATTGCCTCTAAGAGTAAGCTTTTCCTATACTTTTTAAAAGTTGTTGAATTTCGTTTCGTTTTCGTTCATATCAAATTTCAAGCTTTTATTTAATGCATTCGTAGGTTTCATAGGTAGCCAGATTAATTTATAGTTAAGTAAAACTTGCCATTTTATAGCTCACGCACATACTATATAGGTACGTATGTTTTCAAAAATAGTAGTGTGTTCGGGAAGGTAGAGATAGAAGATACTTTCTTATCTACGTGTATGTAGGTTTAGATCAATAGCTATTGTTACTGAAGAAGCAAACTAGCAGGTCTCCGAATTCTAAGCAAAGTAGCCTCTCAATATTCCCAACAATAAAATTATGAGTATGCTGTGGATCTATAGAATACGAAAAGCTGTAATAAATTGTTGTTGTTAAAGATTTTTACGTTTTTCACTTTTACAATGGAATAATTTATTGATAGTACCTTTCAAACCGTATTGAAGTTAGATACTACTTTCTGCATAGTAAAAACTTCAAAAGTCATTTTGCTCCTTTCGCCACTCTCAATAAAACCTTTGCATACAAAAATCTAGAACGGTGATCAAGCTGATTTTGTAAAATGTCCCGGAATAGACAAACTGCACGTAGTTATTCATTCTATACTCAGTCATGCTTTCTTTTCCCATGTGTTTCCACACGTTCTCCATGCCGTCCTTTACTTTGTCATTAGTATGTTGTTCGCTCTAGGAGTCTTAGAGTCTTAGGGATGATGGGCATTCTGAGTAATCAAGGGAAATTTATGTCAAACTAACTCTAATTTTCAAAAGTTATACTGTATGTACTACTGTCTACTGTGGATGCTCTGTCTTATGGCCTACCATTATTGTATTTATATGTAAGTATTCCTTCCTCAAACATTTCAGCTCCGACTCTAAATGATACTTCGCCAGTGTAGATTTTTGCCTTTCCCTATAATATGTAGGTTTTCCTTAACGGAAGCTATCTACTCACGTACTGTTTACTTTAAAACTGTACCTACTTAGGGCCGTATCGAGCTTCGTTTTTTTTAAACCAGCAAGTTGTAAATATCTAGATACAGTTATAAGCTCTTGACGAAAATTGAAAACTTTTAGTTTTAAACAATCTGGTTTTAACAATTTGCAATTCTGAAAATACTTTATTTTAAAAATTTCAATTTTAAAGAAGCTGATGATTGCAACATTGGCATTCAAAAAACCAGTTATATCTGTACCTATAGACGCTGTTCGACAGCTAAATACACCCCTGTGCATAGTCGGTGACATCCCCGTTAAGATTCACTGTACGCTCCAAACCCCTATTTTTATTACACCTACTAGAGTGTCAAAACTTTTAAATGGTTTTTTTTATTTCTCCGTCCTCTACCAGACCTAGCACCATCAAGATATGTAGTCAGTAGATATGTATTTAACACAAATTTTAGCAATAAACATCTTTATGCGAAATCGGTAAAATGATGACCGAGAATATGATTTAAAGGCTTGCAAATGTAAGCTTTTACTGCATGTCAAATAGCGCTGTAAATAACCGCTCGCTAGGTTCCTTCTACTATTATGTATGTCACAAAACATTGTAACTGCAACTGACTTGTAAGAACCATAGGCAAGTCCATTTTCAAGACAAGCCATGTTTACTTTAGCTTTTTACCACTGTTAAATATTTGCAGTAATTACAGCTGAAGAAAAAGGTAGAAAAATTCCGCAAAAAAGCTTTTCATTTGTACCAAACGTTTGTTTTTTAAACTTACTGCTCATATACAAGTGGTGAAATTATCATAAATCACTACCTGCCCTGCTACAAGTGGTAGGTATACATTTACAAAATATGAGTGAGTACGATCATCAAATGTCTTGTCAAGTAAACCGCCTGATTGTAGCTGTGGATATCATTCTACGACTGCCTGTGACTGTAGCAATTAAGTGGGGAATTTTTTCATAAGCTTGTACACATGAATACACAATGGAACGACCATCCCGTATGTTTCTCAGTAACACCTGTAAATATAGATCCTCTTGTTAAGCAAACAAGCAAACGGATGGATTAGAGTTGGGATTCGAGTGATAAGTAGGATAAGAGAAACATAGCATAGTTTGCGCAAAGTTCAAAAAGATAAATTTCAACCCACTGCATTGTCTGCAGTACTACAGTTCCACGGGGTAAGTATATGGACGAATAGTGAGAACTATACAAAAGTTGGTAAATACAGATCCTGATATTTCTTAAACAAACTAAAAGAACAGAAAACAACTGACCTTCTTTTTATCTTTGGCTTCTTCTTTGGCAATGGCTGCATCGAGAAATCGGAGTATTTCCTCTTTATTATTAATGGCTGCTAAATCTTTGGGAGTGTGATAGTCGATATCTAAAGCCCACATGTTCACTCCGAAGTTCACTAGGAAAGTTACACAATGAAGATGACCTCGGGCTGCCGCGAAGTGCAGTGCTGTGTTTCCAAAGTTGTCACATTTGTCAGGGTCACCCCTATATTTTCATAAAATCAACACTCAATTCACATACCCCGTTTCAATTATTCAAGTGGAGCCCAGGATAAGCATGAGCATTAGCAGAGATAATAATTACATTTGATTTCCTATCTAAATGCTACATGTCTGTCGTCTGTTCCCACAATTTATGGTTGTTAGGAAATTGTCAAGCTATTCAAGAGATATTTTTCCATGTGTTTAATATTTTTGTAATTAAGATTTACCCGCGACTAACAATGAGTCTCAGAGCATCTAAATTCCCTTCAAATGATGCCCAAAGTGTTGGGGTCATTCCATCTTCATCTTTTTGATTTAAATCCTTCCTAGTCGCCTCCTTCAGTGCATCTAAATAGCCGTCACGAGCAGCTCTGTTAAAATATACAGCTCATGATTAGGATTTACAGTAACCTTCAAAACAATAGCATCCTACATATAACATGGTCACGTAAAATCAGAATCAAAATTACAATTAGATTTTAGACATACAAGCTAATTAAACATAGCCTATACCTACCCACACATTTGCCCAAGCTTACAGTTATTATTCTACGATTATACGTTTTGCTATGAATTCACGGTTGTAGATTTTAATTATCTATTATTTATCATTTTTAGCACATATTAAGACTATGCACGATGACACAGACAGTAAAAGTTAATTTATAGCAGGTTTAACATTGAATTGCAGCAAATGTCTGTACTTCTATGCAACCATCGAGAGATTTTCGTTTTCCATCGTGTGTATTGAAACTAACATTAACTCGCATGTTGCATTTCCTTTCCGCGATTTATTTTGGCTACTACCATGAAATTCAAATGAAGGCGTAAATTGATTAAATCAAGGAGGGTTTGGAAATAGACGTAATTAAAAAAGGAAGTATTTAGCATCGAGCTGCTGAAATAAACGATTTGTTCGTTTATTTTTACTTACAAAAAAGCTAAATAAACCGTTTGATAAGCCAGGTATTTAAACAGCTATACATGCATTAATATTTACATTTTTGAGTCGTTTGCTCAGTTCTCTAAAAAACATATGTAATGTCTCTAAACTCAACTTAATTTCCTCTAATAGTATGAGGGCGTTTACGGTTCCTGTTCCTAGTCATCTACCAACTGATGATGGAATAATCTGCCCCACGATTTTGTAAATGACTTGCCTTACTGATCAATTTACTTGAAATCAGAAATAAGACTAAAAAAGTGGAAGTATGAATACATTATATTACAAGGAGGTGCGTACATATATGTACTATACCACCCACCAAGTAATCGGACATATAGTACAGGTAAATATACTCGTTCGTGGTACAAACACCCATACACCCGTAATTACCATTTACCATACGAGTCATTTGAAATAGTGGGTAACCGGTTCCAATGATGAGATATAAAAAAAACTAGCTCGGCACTCATCAGCTGGTATAGTCCAAGTCTAACCTAACATTAAGCAGTACGTGGGGAGCCCATCTTGCCATTATAATTTAATATCCTCTTCGTTTCTTTTGATATAATTTAAAACCCAACGATTACCGATAGCATCTGTATCGGGCATAATGAAGTAGAATAAACTCTAGCTCTGACCGTTCTCCTCTCTTGATCTTTTACCACTGATTACTTTAAATTTGAGTTCTTTAGCTGAATAGAATAGAATATTTAAAATGCACGTACTTGTTAAATCGATCCGTCGACATTATGATAATAACGAGTTGGTCCACGTATCGGATGTCACGCCAGTGCACACAGTAGAAGTGGAGAGAGAGACAGAAATGCCGTTAGCCTAACAATGATGACTACATGAAGACTAGGAAGAGCACTCTGGGGAAATTTTTAAAACAAAGATTCTGAGCACGCTTTATCCTCCTTTTTTATCCAGGCTTTAAAAATTACTATTCCTCTCTATAAATGGGTTCTAAATTTGAATTTTTAAATCAGGATTTCCTTTCGCTCAAAATTACAGGCAGGGAATCTAATTTTGAATTACATAAATTAAGTCGATGTCAATAAAAGCACTATGACTATCTCTGAATCTGTACGTCTAGAATAAAAGAGATTTGTATTTTGAAATTTCAAACATTATTAGAGAATCAAATAAACAAAGGTACACGAGTATGCCTATAAATTTCACATGGGTATTCAAATGCTAGTAGGCATACATATATATATATTTACTAAACGTGTAAATGTTTCTACAACATTTATTGACTTAGGAAATTACGTTGTGTGTACCTACAATTTGAATTCCTTCCAACCACATAAAATAAACGGCTTTACTTTTCCTGACGTAACTTCTTTATTAGAGAATAAAATTAAATGTTGTTTTTTAAAAAAAGTGGTTAATCCTTCCGCTCCAAGTTTTTTGCTTAATGCTTGACTCTTTTCTGTTTATTCATCAACAAAATTAATTTCCGAACATTAATATTTTATTTCTTGAGACTTAACTTTCACACACTCTTACTCGCACTTTATTTCACTGCCAACTATCGCAAATGCATTTACTTCTTCTTTTTTCATTCCATAATCTAAAACTAATTATGATTGTGTAAATAAACCTTCACCTCGTATTTTAATTACTCCGTCACGCTCTAATCTTCTTCTCAACGTGCATGAAAAAGGTGAATGTCAATCACGACTTTGATTTTATTTCAATTTTAACTTCACGATCAGCTCTCTAGTCCTAAAAGCTAGACTGAAAGGAGCATGGACGGATCAAGTGACTTTGACTGTTGACCATTGCATAATCATAATCACCTTTAAATGTTAATGGATAAAGTGCGAAAGTACGTTGTATTTAATCAAATTACAAATTAAAACCCAGCAGAAACACGATAGACTGAACTAATGGATTTAATGAATTGTAATAATTGCAGCAAGTCAAACTAGAGAGTGACAGTCGATAGCGAATTAGAATCAGACTTCATTATGTTTATGAGATTGCACTACCACTGTCAACTGTAGCCATGCTAATAAATTCACGTTCACGTTCACAAATCTCCGACTCTACTCAACTACTCAACTTCCCGTCCTGATCTTGTTCACACCATGAAATTACACATCAAACTTGCCTAATCAATCATAAACTATTTGATTGCAATAAAAATTATCTTATCAAACCTGTTGAGCAACATGCTGCCGGGATGGAACTCGTGCTGATGTTGGTCCAACAATTAGTTTGAGTCTTATAGTAGTAATTCCACTCCAACACTACACATTTATTAATTTATAACATGATTTCTAAGGCGTGAAACACAGTATAATATTCCAAGTAATACCGTCCACGACGCAACCTGCCACTTACTTGTGTTTCATTAACTTCCCCCTTTTGACGGCATTTGCATATAGGCGCGTTTAGTTTTCAATGTTCTTTTGTGTCCACATTGTTATTTTTTTGCACAGTGACTGCATAACCACAAAAAGGAAGGTAAAACGGTATTGACTTTGTTGATGAATTAAACTGTGCGCAGTTTAATCATCTCTGCAACTTCTACCGGAAGAGCCGGTGACGTTCTTCTGTGATTGTTAATATTATTGAATGAAATGTTTAACTGAAGATCCCACAGTCACTGCCACCAGTGAATACGAATAAAGCCCAACATCTACAAACAATGGTACAAATCTAATGATAGGGGTATATGTATCTAGTACAGCAAGGATTAGGAACCTCAGTTTTGAATACTAAATAATTGTGATCACAATTTATATGCTGTACAATCAACAATACTAGAATAGAACTGTACTTTGCTGACTTGAGGAGCAACAAAGAATGTTGGATTTGGATTTAAACTAAATTTTTCATGTGACTGAATAAGACGGAGAGGAAGAGAGAGAGAGAAAAAACTACGTGTAGGGGTTGAGTTTATGACAGACGTTGAGGATGTATGTAATCGAATACTGAGGCCAGGGACGGTGGATGATTGGGATGACGAAGGAAGGGAAGAGGGTTGAAAGAGGATGAGAGCGGAAGTTGGAGGTGGTGAGTTGAAGCAGGAGCTCCATCCCAAGTTACCCTGCACTACGATGTGGACAGGTAGAAGAGGTAAAAATCGTAATAAAAAAGGCTACATACAGCAGGTGTATGCTGCTCTTGCTGGTATTATACTCTCATGCTACACATTATTATGGTGCACATTTGGAATTGGATTTCGAATTGGAATTGGATCTGACGGCAGGGGATAAACGATACACAAACCTTCAAATGGATAAGGAAGGATGATAAGGGTTGCTGCACTGTGAGCATGGAAGTACCTGCATGGCTACTGAAGAATCAAAATGACGGTTGTGCAAAGTTTTACTATAAGCAAAAACTCGTATTTTCAACTTACAAGGCACTAGATTGGGTGTGCACAGCAATTGCTTCCAAACTACGTTTTCCTCTTTCACAAACTTACAAAACAGCATACAATATTTTCAACCTATTTTTATGCAGATACGAACGGGACGTAGTGCACATTTTTTTTGAAATCTCAAAGGCATAATGTGTTGTGCCTGTCCAAGAGGATGCACATAAATTAAATGTTATTGATCTTTTGAAAAACTTCCAGCAACAAGTTTTGTATATTTTTCAAAAGAGTGTAAACGGAGCATCAACAATATTCAGGAGCTCGTGTTAGTCTTTACAAGAACATGCATTTTGAGATGGAGACTTGCCATTTTGCTTCTTCAGTCGGGACTTACCATTATGCGTGCAGGCTGATGTTGTGATGTTCTGTGGACTGTACAGCCTGTAGACACATTGTTGACTGTTGGTTAAAATAGTTATTAGGTGGTACGTATGTACATTGAACGTGAGATTAAGGTAGACATTGTGTAGTCCGTTTACAAGGGGCCTAAGGATGGTTTGTAATAAAGTGCATGGTATTATTGTTATATAATTAAATTACAATGTACATACGTAGGTAATCTGCCGCATTTTCCTTTTACAAATCTCATCAACAATGCCATGCACTGCGGTGAGGTGCAGAGGGCTGAAGTGAATAGTGTGTGGTATTATTCGACTAGGCATAGTGAAGCATAGGTTTCCCATTATTTCCATTGTTCAAGATTATTGTTATAGCGTGTAATACATGTACTCGTTTAAATAGGTATGTATTTGTAAGGTAGATCTGGCCGTCAGTCAAGTCGAAGTCAAGTGAAGCCAAGTCAAGTCAGAAAGCATTGCGGATGCAGCACATGAGGATGATATTTTATTGTGATTTTCAAAGGGCGTACTGTTAGATCTTGGATATCATAGCGATTCTAGGAGAAAATGTTCCCAGAAAAAATGTTCCCGGAAAAAATGTTCCCAAAAATGACAGACGGTGAAAAAAT
>JAQFZC010001658.1:0-28024 GCA_034695205.1 Dicyrtoma fusca | reverse complement strand
GAATCAATCTTATAGCCTAATAAAGCCTGTCGTCTCAGGGATGCTCATCTTATTTTAGAGATTCAGACTGGGACACAATCATATATCGTAGGTGAAAAAGCATTGTGGCGAAAATCCAGCTCCCACTTCAATGTACTCATTTAAGTCTAACATCTAATTTTGACGTTTCTGTCTTAGCAATCCACTTTTTACCAATACGTAGGTTTACAAAAAGTGTAAATACCACTTTTGTACTTACTTTTGAAAACGTTTAAGTAGCAGTTTTACTACTCTTTGACAGTGTAAATACCATATGTACTCTGTTTTAAAAACGGTAAAACTGGTGCGAAAGCTTTTCAAAGAAGTAAAAATGCTATTTGAACTTTTTCAAAATAAGTGAAACTGCTAATTACGCTGTTTGCTGTTTCAAAAGCATGTGTACAAGTGGTCTTTAAACCTTTGTAAACAATTTTGCAAAAAGCTGCCTTTCAAAATGACATTAAGGGGAAGGTGGACTAGAGTACCAAAGCTTACTAGCTTTAAGCTGGTACTGGATTTACGCCACAATGCCTCTTGAGCCACGATACAGATTTGAAGTGTGAGGATTAATGGGATCTCCTATTCCGATAATCTCTCCGCTCAAGCTGCACCATTTCTAGGATTGGAAATTGGAAATTGCAGTCGGGTGTAGAATCCAAAAATAGTTGTTCAAGATAGAAGAGATGACTTACGTGGCTGAAGGACATCATCCTGATGTGCATTGGGGATGGAAGGTAGTTTATAGATGACGTGTTGGATGGGTGTGTGGGGTCCTTTCCACTCCCCCGTCGGCTCAATGAAGTAACTTCCTTCCGAGGTTCGAATGTGGCCCGTCTAATTACCATTTTGTCCAATTACAAACCATTAATTAGTTTTCACCCCGGGGCACATGCACACACACACCATAGGTAATCAGTAATCAGCTCCTAATTATAATTTTATTCAAAATTAAATATAAATGCGATTTGCCATCTTCAAGTCTACACTATTGTCTATAATTATCCCTTGTCTAATCTTCCTCACGCACAATCATAAGTCATTGTGAACTAATCATAATTAATCAGCAATCCATTGTAATTAAAAACTTTCCATGGAGTGTATTCTCTTTGACATCGTTATTTAAATTTAAAGGGATAATACAGACATACGTCCTCGGCTTCTTCGACTGTTTTGTCTTCTATTCTGCCAATTGCCGATTTAGAATTTTGAGAAAGTGTCTAGATGTACTTCACCCCGCATGAGGCCTGAGTGCATTGGCCCAGTCTCAAAGCCTCAAAGCCCCCGTGAATTAAAACCCGGCTCTGCATGGGAGGCACATAGTGTCAGTAGACTCTATAAATATTTGGCGAAGGTTAATGTCTCACCAATACCAGCAGCACAGACTTCACATTCCCCATTTCCAAATAAACTCCCTCTTTGACATTGCATCACATTTGCTTACCTGGTCTTAATTAGCAGTCAACTTTGCCAAATATTTCAAGAGTACTTGGAAGTATAAGGCAATGCTTTGGACCCCAAGTGCCACTCGATACCCACAACCACTAGACAGACTTCTCCGTGTAAGGCTTTAATCTAATCGTGTATGTAATCTCCAGGTACTTTAGTGCAGCACTATTTTCAAGTTGCTATTTATATGACAAAGGCGGGCGGACAGGTAGACAGACGTGTGGACGGATAAAACCAGACCAGCAGTGTTTGTGCTGTTCCGTGCATAGATGCTCAATGAGCTGTCAGCAGGAGTCAGTTATGTATGAAGAGGCAGTGCAATGGGATGATGGTGAGCCAGAAACAATTTATAAAAATTGAGACAATTCCAAAAAAAAAAAAAAATTAACGTGACAGTAAACATTGTTTGCGTGTACGTTTCTTGTGTGTAGGCTGTTGGCTGTTGGAGGGGATTATTGGCATATACCATGCATGACAAATTAATATCACGTCCTTTTTTTTCCAACAGCTGCCAAGTTCAAGAACGTCAAGATTGAAGAATGAGAAAAGAATTAGATACGGTTTATTTTAATTGCAACCTACCATGCTACTACTCGATCCATTGCGTAGGAAATTCATTGTATAATAAGCGTAGTCACTTTTCGTACGTCACGTCAGTGCAGTACACAGTAGCCAGTAGCTGTGTGAATTAATAAAACTTTGTATGAATCATTACGCGTCTGTCTGCTCAATTTTTTGGCGAAGAAAGGGGAATAATTATTCAAGACCGGGGTGCATACTACATGGTCTATGGCTACGGGTTACAGAGCGTCGGTGAAGGAGCCTTGTGAAGTAAGGAAAGTGTCTACTTAACCAATGGCGTCAGAATGCTTGTTCGCCAGCGATATAATTGTAAATCCGGCCCCTGCTGTCATAATTTCCTACACCTGTGCTTCTGAAATGGTGGCGTGTAATTATATAATTAAGAGAAATGCTTACCATGCCATGGCAGAGACTGACTGCGACGGAGCTTTTGTCATCCCCATTGACCGCACCATTGTAGAAGCATCCGTTGAACTCGTTCCCAAATCGACTGCTCTGATTGCCCCCCTCGTGATGCTCCGTCACCCGAAATCCCGGCACCACAAAGTTCGTACTCGGAACCAAGTCGATCCTCCAGTCCTTCCCAAATGCCCGGAATCGATAGCTCGGATGAGGATCCCAAATCGTGGCCAATTGCACGCGGAAATTCCCCGAGTCAATGTGGATCCGTTGATTATAATGCTTATTACTGTTACTGTTACTATTTAAGTTATTACTACTACTGCTCGTGGAGCCATTACTACTAGAAATTGAATTTATGGGAGGTTTAAGTCGATTTAATTTCATGAGTTCATCAAACCACAATTCTTCATCTTGGGGGGTGGGGGGTAATTTGTACGGGATGGTGTAGTCACGATTGAGATTTGGATTGTTATTTATGGCTGGGAGTATCGATGCTAAATCTCCGGGTGGGGACTGTCGATGCTCCTCCGCTCCGCCTTCCTTTTTCGAATTGGAATTCGAATTGGAATTTTTATTGAGTGTGTCTGGAAATTGGGAAAAGGAAACAAGTTAGATTGTTACAGTTTAATTTAGGCTTAAGCTCAACTCCAGCATACCAGAGTCAGTAGTGGCATGCTTCCTAGTCAGCTGATACTCGTCCAATTATGTACACATAACTTATGTAATTACCCACGTATGTGAGTGAAACCTTGCACATTTTTTTAACCTGGATCTTCCTTGCATTTGGCATTTAGTTCATATAGTGTTGTGCATGATTTGGTAATGGAAATTCCAGCTGAAATTTTATAGGGAACCTTTGAGTTTGAAAGTGTGCATCTTTTTTACAAGCTCTCCTCCACATGTTTGAGGAATTATAGGAACCACTCGTGTTATTTTAGCTGGGGAAAATCCAACTGTATAGATTCTATAAATACACTCGAGTTTTTGGTGTAAAATTGGAAATTGTAAGCTTTAAGTGCCTCTAATACTCCTCCTTAACTGCAGTGGGATATTTGCAATGCAAAAATGGTCCCAATCACAGCCATTGAAATCTGCATGGAAGGAGCATAGACATTAAAAGTTATGCAACAGCACCATGCATGAGTGAGTCATCTGTCACGGTTTTAGAAGGAGAAACAGAAAGCTGAGACCTTAGAGAAAAAAATCAAGTCAGGGAACCAGACGAGAGAGGCAAGGAAGAAAAAAACTGCAAAAGTCAAACGACTTGATAAAGGAAGAACGGTCCTGCAAAAGACACGAGCAACTATGTATAGAATGCTTTCCCGGAGGTACTGCACTTTGTCTCTCCACCAGTAGTTTTCGAAAGTTGAGTACGAAGGCTCTTTGCCTCTGTACACTGGTTGGTAGTTGTGCAGTCAACACTCCAGCGTAGCCTCAGCTGTCTAATGAAATGTGCCACTCATTGCCAAAAAAAAAATATAAATGCCACTATAAAAATATCTTGTTCATGATGACTATCTTTATTTCATTTTATTTTTGACTGTGTGTGTATCTATGCACGACCAGGGACTGAGTCCGCCTATGCAGTGCGGGAAAAGTGCAGCTAACAAATAAAAATAAATTAAAGCCCTAAATATAAACGTGTCGGAATTATTCAAAGCGTCAATGCTACTTAACTCACATTCCTATAGAAATATACGGAGAAATACCGTCTACCGTCCCAGGCCTATTAATATCCATCTGCACTCCACTAACTTGACACGACACAACTAACTGGCTTTAACTCTCCTGTGTGTACGGAGGACGGTAATAGATTACAAATGAAGGGGCATAAAAGAGAGGAAAGAGAAACAGAATGGGATGGATGATGATGATGATGATGATGGCACGTGTTAATTACATTAGAATCCCGCCCAAATCAGATAAAAAAAATATAAACATACACCTATCCTACTTTTGACTTTTGACTTTCCATTTCCATCCCAAGTCGTCCATCCATCCATCCATTCATTTATCTTAACTAACGACCATCCATTCTCCCGTCTCGCGTCTCTCCGCACATATTCCGTCCATTTTGACCACGTCTCATCTCATCTTTCAATCTTTCTCCATCTGCATCTCTCACATGCATAGGTATCCTCTACAAGTGTCCACTGCCACTGCTACTACCGCACCGAGGGACTGCAACCATGGAATCCTAAGCTCCTTCCACAGATACGTGTGTCCCTGATTCCAATTGATAAAAAAACTATTGGAAAAAAGAAGGAACTCAAGGCCAAGAGTTTTTTCAACTCCACCAGGACAAAAAAATGGAGAGAAAAAAAAGAGTTGAGATGTAGCTTATTGTACAAGTTGGTCTCGTGAATTGAGAAAATGTACATGGTCGTGGGGGAAGAAGCATTGTAGCGTAAGTCCAGGTCCCGGTTTAAAATCCTATCCTTATTGTAAGTATAATTGGGAAATCTCAGCAAGCGTGCTTTTATCTGTTTACAAAAGGTGCAAACAACACTTTTGACTTTGACACCTTTTTGAAAAGGTGCAAATACCTTTCTTTGCTGCTTTTTAAAGCACAAGTAGTATTTTCAATATTTTTAAACGGTGTAAATAGCAGTTTTAGTACATTCGAAGAGGTGCAAATAGTATTTGTACTGTTTTTAAAAAGGCGCAAATAGCATTTGTACTGGTTTTAAAAAGTTCAAATAGGATTTGTACTGGTTTTAAAAAGTTCAAATAGCATTTGTACTATTTTTAAAAAGGCGCAAATAGCAATTGTACTGGTTTTAAAAAGTTCAAATAGCAATTGTACTATTTTTAAAAAGGCGTAAATAGCATTTGTACTGTTTTTAAAAAGGTGCGAATAGCATTTGTACTGTTTTTAAAAAGGCGCAAATAGCATTTGTACTGGTTTTAAAAAGTTCAAATAGTATTTGTACTGTTTTTAAAAAGGTGGAAATAGTATTTGTACTGCTTTTGAAAAGTTCAAATAGCATTTGTACTATTTTTAAAAAGGCGCAAATAGCATTTGTACTGTTTTTAAAAAGGTGCAAATAGTATTTGTACTGTTTTTACAAAGGCGCAAATAGAATTTGTACTGTTTTTGAAAAGTTCAAATAGCATTTGCATTGCTTTTGAAAGGAGCAAATAACATTCGTACTATTCTTGAAAAGTGGATATAGTATTTCTACAGTTTTTGAAAAGTGCAGATAGTATTTGTGCTGTTTTTAAAAAGGTAGAAGTAGTATTTGTACTGTTTTTGAGAAGTTCAAATAGTATTTGTATTGCTTTTGAAAGGTGCAAATAGCATTTTTACTGTTTTTGAAAGGTGCAAATGGTCTCTGTCCTGTTTTTGAAAACACGAGTTGAGTGTTGGAACTTGTGTCAAAAGGATGCTAAAGGGACGCCGGACTTTGGCCAGAAAGCTTCTTGAGCCACGATATGCAGTAGCTACACACACTGATAGGTAGAATCTCTAGTAGACTGAGAGGACAGAGCAGCATGCATCTGCCTGTTTAAAGTGCTTGTGAGCAATTCGTATCATGGAAGAAGAAGGCGAAGAAGAATAAGAAGAAGATGTGTATGTGAGATCTGCTTGTATCTCTATGCCCAGATTATTAATGGGACGTATGTACGTAATGGCCGTCCGTCTGCATGTGTGTGTGGTTGAGGTGGCGATGGTCTTTTAAGTACAAGAGATGCTGCTGCACCAAGAAGGGATTGTGTGTGAGACGGAGACTGACTCTGAGAGAGACTTGTAGCATGACTTTGGGCATTGGGCACTGGCTCTTAAAAGAAAAAAAAATTCTCGAGTCAGTCAGTCAATGCACAATCCAATGCCTACATATGCACGTAATTTATGTATTTACACATATGCATATGAATTGCATTTAATGCTGGATCAAGAAACTTTTCTTCCCTGCTGATCTTATGTGCTTGCTCTCCTCCATTCTATTCTCTTCTGAAGCTGATGCTCCTTCAAGTTTCCTTTTTGATGTGCAAGAGATTGAGGGAGCGAGTCAGAAGGCATCTTAGGAGTAAGTCAAGTTAGTGTGGCACTTGCTTCATTTGGGCTCCCAGTCGTACAGATGCAGAGATACATACGTTGGCTGTGTGGCTTACATTCGAGAATTCAATTCAATTCACAATCAGAATTACTTGTGGAGATTGTATAGGTACATTATATTGTATTATTTTATTCTTGCATGTACGGCTGTGTGCCCACTAGCACTGGAATCAGTCCCATTCGAATGTATGGGCAGAGTCACCTACAGTAGGTATGCACCTGAATAGTGAATCTGTGGAGCAGAGGCCTTTGAATGATTTCAATGGAAATGGAATGGAAACTTGTTCGAGTTTCGAGATCAATGTTGCATCCATGACTGCACATTACAAGATTAAACTCGAGATATGTAAACGTAAATATAAAAAAAACTCGTCTCATATATCTCTCTGTCTGTTGTGTGTTGGGTGTAATATTAAATTTAAATGTGGTCAGAGTGGCTCGTTCGTTCCTTCGTTGGCTCGTCGTTGGTGTTGGTGTTGGTTCGTTTGACTTGGTTTATTTGCATGCAGCCACTCTCCGTGTGTACCTATGTAGGCAGGTTGGCTCTCAGACGATCAACACTAGTCTCCCAACTGATAGTAGTTTGTTCGGTTTTATATTTTATGCGATTTCAGATACTCATCAGTTCATCATATCAGATGATTACATGAGACAAGACATAAGACAGTGAACAGAAGCGCCTGGCCTAACTTTCCTAAACAGAGACAGACAGACAGACAGACACATATAGAATTCACCAGAGAGAGACATAGGGAAGCCCAGCCAAGAAAAAAAAATTGTTAAGTCTATTGCCTTCAATTTCAATATGAGTTTATGTTACGTATCCACTCATTCTGTAGTAGGGCCTATTAGTACTTGAGGAGGCAGGTATATCTCTTGGCTATATAGCAGATAGAAGATGCTCGTCTCTGCATATGGAATACTATGCAGGACCCCAGCATTTGCAGAGAGGAGCCTTCCAAATTTCACGTCATAGCTTTGGGGAAAAGCAGTTTAATCGTAAACATGTTGTTGTAAATAGCGTTATATTAGCGTATTTGGAAAAATGGGAAAATGCATTTAAATCATTTGAAGGCATGTAAAAACATCACATGAGCACTTTTAAAAAAGGCAAAAAATAAATGTAGACTTTTTGAAAGATACTACATTGTAATTGACTTTCAAAAAATGGGAAAATGGATTTAAACTGTTTGGAGGACCACAGTTGAAATTCAAAGATGCGGTATTTACACATTTTGCAAAAGTCATTTCATTGACGTCATTGTTGGGAGCCCCCGAGAGAATCCCGACACCACTGACAGAGGATGATATAGACTATAGAAGAGGAAAACATCGGATCGGATTGGATTGGATCGCATATGTCATAGTCGTAACTATAATTACTGCACTACATACTGCAATATATGAAGTGCAAAGTCTCGCTATGGCACAACGCTACGCCACGCTACACAAACACACACACACACACACACACACACGATATGCCAGTCACCCAAAAAAAGTTCATAACCACCAGAAAAGTCAAGTGAAGCGACCTTTTCCTCAATCCAAAGAACCCGACATGGGAATTCTAGAGAATTCCCGCCGCTATTGCCCCCTTCTTTCCCCGATTACTTCCTTCCATGAATAAATCAAGTCTAAGCATGTGTAGTAGCAGTGTTTGTCCCCAAATGTGTTTTCATTATGCTAAAGAGTACTTATGCAATGGATTATAATTGAATTTCATTTATAAAATTGACAAGCCTTTCAGCCCAGCCTCACCTGCGGAAATCCCAGACTGCATTTTTTGTAATTGAACATAATTTTGTTGAACTGAACTGAGAACGGAGACGAGGATGACGGTAAAAATTAATATCAATATTGAACAGCCCACCACAATTAATTTCCAGTTCATTGTCAAATCCTTTTTGATTTTTTTCATTAAAATTAATTTATGTATGCCGTAGGTCATACACGGAGGCTGCTGATGCTCTGGACTGTAGGCTGGAGTCGGAGTTGCGATTGCGACCGACCTCGGGGGAACCACATATATCTCTCGAGATAAATGACGGGTTGTTGGCACGAGTGTGTAACTTTATTTTGTCAGCATTCGGATTATTCGGATGGTGATGGCTTTGGTATTTGTATTGGCTGGGTAGTATGCACATACTTGAGGCCCACTCCCAGTCCCACTCTACATGTGTAAGAGAAATTAATTATAAATTGTTTGTAGTTGCCTCCACTATTTCTCTTCCCTTCTTCCTTTCTTTCCGGCTTCCTTCCGTCCTTCCTTTAACTATCAACTTGAACTATTCTGCTGACACTCATGCAATTTATTTTAATTGGCACACATTATTACATCTTCCCAACTCCTTAGGTATGAATACTGATTGTACTATCTCGTCTGGCTGACTGGATGCTTAATGGGAATTTAAATGCTCGAATCTTTTTTCCGTTTGCTGCATTCACATGGAGAGACGAAGCACACTCATACTGCCGTTGCAACTGAAACTCTAGAAAAGCCACCGTCGTTTGCAAGTCCAGAGTGAGCAGGCGGAAGGAGAGGACGAAGTGACACTGGTCGTTGTTGTTGGGGTGAAGTTGGTCAAATTCAAATTCAAATTCAAATAGCCGGAGCTCCTTGGAGTCAGAGCGGTAATCCGGGTAGAAGGCCTTGTAATTATTTCCGTAATCGACTGAGAAGGTACAGCAAATAAAATTTTCATTCCGGAACGGATCCAATTACAAAACAATTTCAGGATTTAAGGATTCAAACTATTTAGCTGCGTACGTACATGCGTAATTATTTGGAGGTATTTTTTATATGTACATTTAAATTGTATTATTTTATGTAGTGGTGTTGTACGTAGTTTCACTGGCTGGCTGGCTGGTGGGGATGTTGATGTGGATGGTTGCGAAGAAATAAGAGAAGAACACAGATGCACAAGATATTCACTTTTTACACGAAACGAAAATTGAACCGTTACCGTTTACCGCGGGTGGGTAGACTTGCTCGACGGCTTGGTTGTAGTTGGGATTTTTTCTTGTAACTTATTTTTTTTAAACAAATACAAAAGTCCGTTCATTCCGTTTTTTGTTTGTGTGTGTGTGTGTGTGTTGTGTTTTTTGGTTTTTTTGGTTTTTTGGTTGTGTTTCGTCCGTGCCCGTGGGTCCGTCGTCCGTGTTCAGCTCTTGCTTGCTACTCATCCAGTGCCAGAGAGAGAGAGTCTCACATGAGTTCGTGGTCTCTCTGCCGTCTCAGTGTTCACTTTCAGCTCACTCACTTCAGTTCACTTGAGCTCAGGACAGGACTCTCGGCTGGCATTGCAGTGGGCTTCACTCTTCCAACTTTGAAAGCAAATGAAAAATCAAAAGCTCGCATGTGAGAGAGCAGAAGAGAGGAGAAGAGAAGTTGAACTAAAGTTAAAGCTGAGCTGGGAAGAGAGAAGAGAACATCTGTGTTAATACAACAACATCATCATCAGAGGAATCTCTATAGGAAAAAGGCCTGCGATGAACGATCTTCGCGATGCGTGTGCTCTGCCTTACGAGTGTGTAAAAGTCTAGACGATCCGACGATCTCGGGGATTCTCTCACTTGCTGCATAGCGTGGGTCAAGAGGCATTGTGCCCAGCGATCCCTTAGTGTCTTTGTGACGTAAGGCCCAACAACCAACTTCTTACCTGTGTCTTTGTCAAAAGTGTAAATACCACTTTAAAAGGGTTTAAAATAGAAAAAATCCCATTTGCACCTTTTAAAAAATGTGTTAACCTCCTATTTACACTCTTTGAAAGTAGTCAAGCTGCTTTTTCACTGTTCGAGAGTAGCAAAACATTGCTATTTATACTTTTTTTAAAGTTGTAAAACTGCTATTTACGCTTTTTCGAAAGTTGTAAAACTGCTATCTACACCTTTTCAAAAGTTGTAAAACCGCTAGTTACACTTTTCAAAATATGTTGAACTGCTATTTTGTACTTTTTGAAAGTAGTCAAAGTGCATTTTCACTGTTCAAACACAGTAGAACAATACTATTTTCACTTTTTTAAAAGTTGTAAAACCGCTAGTTACACTTTTCAAAATTTGTTGAACTGCTATTTTGTACTTTTTGAAAGTAGTCAAAGTGCATTTTCACTGTTCAAACGTAGTAGAACAATGCTATTTTTACTTTTTCAAACTTGTAAAACTCCTATTTACACTGTTTAAAAAATGTGTAAAAGTGGCATTGAACTTTCTGCAACCCTGAAGGTTCGAAGTTGTTTTTTGGAACTTACGTCAAAGTGACACTAAAGGGACTTTGGACTTGTGTGGGAATGCTTTTAAGCGTGGACTGGACTTGGGCCACTCTGCCTCTTGACCCACGCTATGCCTCTCACTATCATTGCTATCTATCTGTATGTAAAAGTAACGTGAGTGCTAAAAGGCATTCTTCATGCAATCCCATGTCATCCCAAACCATACGAAACCGTAGCAGAAGATAGGAGAAGCAGTAATCCAAAAAAAATACTTTTCTCTTTTTTTTTCATATGGGATTAGCGTATTACAGTCAGAGTCAGAGAGCCAGAGACACAGCTCATTGAGAATAACTATGTATTTATCATTACCATTCCGCCATATGCACGGACAGAGACTTGCCACTCATTTCTTGGGGCCTCTGAGCGAGATGTGTAGCAGTGTCTGTCCTCCTCATAGCACTACGCATACAGGCTACAAATATATATAAACCCACAAGCTACATATTACTTTTAGCATTAGAATATTAGATTGAATTAAGGAAGGATCAAGGAGCTTTGCATATTTTTTTTGGTTTATGTTTCACAGACGACTGCCTGGTATAAGTATGTACATATGATGAGTGTAGGTACGCCAGAAGGGAATAGTGCCTACCTAGTAGGTAGTTTAGAACGAGGGACCTATTAGCACTGCACGATCGCCACATCGTGTTATTTCAAGGAGTTTTTTTAGCTTTTTTTTTGCAGACTCTGTCCCTGGCTTGGCCAGACCAGGCCAGGAGCTCAATCTCTCTCAGCTTTGAATTTTTAGCATTTTTTTCTCTCTTAAATACTGGATTTCTAGGAGAAGTTGTGCTATCCGGATGAATTGTGTCGTGTTGCGTAATGGGCATGGGGTACTATCCTACGGTGTCGTTGGGCGATACTCTTTACTTTGGACAGAGGAGTGGTTTCAGCAGTAGGCAATCACTCATAGGCATAAAAGCAAATCACACATTTACTTACAAACTGATTTCAAAATTTGATTTTTAATGACAATTTGCAAAAAACAAGTAGCTATAATTAAATTCGTTAAATCGTGTTTGCTAAAACTACAAGCGTCTTTAAAATTAGCAAATTCTCAAAACTACATTCATTTTGCAAAAATGGCCTCTCCAAAATCTTGTACATACATAAAGCCTAAGCCGGCCCTTTGCCTGCCACTTGACTGCACTGGCTTTGGAACTGAGTTTGGAAGTGTATGGAGACTAAAGGGAAGAAGAAGTAGAAGATGATGATGATGTGATGATGTAAGTTAGTCGCCACGACGAAGAGTTTCTTGGAGAACAAGTTTTTTCTTCATCAAATAAATACCAAAACCAAAAGCAAGACCCAGACCAAGAAAATGAGTAGAATAGAGAGATGGGGATGAGGGTGTGTGGGGGGGGGGGGCATTTCTGTATGGTTCTTTGCGCGTGCATACATAAAAATAAAATTTGATGAATATTAAAGTAAAAAAAAAACTAACGTACGGGGATGTGTGACTTTTGAATTGTGTACACTTGAACAGATTGAATTTACTATCCGTTCGTTGAGCAGTGGTGGGATTGCATTGGATTGCATGGGATTGCTAGGCCAATATCTTTATTGACTATGTATGTGGTCTTTGGTTTAGTTTTTTTGGTGTGGCACTGGCGTGGTGTGGTTTAGTTTGGTGGTGGTGTTTATGATCGGGTTGGGTCTCATCTCTTCTGGTTCTCTGGTCTGCACTTACGCGAGTACTTCTGGGTGTATCTCTTTAGCCAAAACAACTATACAGATAGGGGAGTAGTGATAATTAAATGAAGAATAAGAGCAAAGGAACAGGAACATACATGGAGAGTAATGCAAACATTAATTCAATATATACTTTCTGCCCTTTTCCCTACATTTTTTTTTATTATACTTTTTTTTTGTGTTGTTTTTGCTTTTTTACTTTTTGCAATTGCTCATGACGGCTGGCTGTCTGTCCTGTCTTGTCTACTTCCATCCTAGCCAGCCAGGCAGGCCTGTCCTATCTGTATTGAGCTTTAGGCTGGCATGTTCATCTCTCATGTCTTCTTGCTTTTTAAAGAAAAGTTGCGAAGGGGATTTTTTTTCTAGGTTTATAGCTACTTACTTGTGCTGTTGAACCATTATGTATGTAGTGTATTGTGGACCTTCTTTTGATTTTCATTGCAGAAACAGCTCACATGCTTACAAAAAAAGTTTGCACACTATGAAAGATAGGGAAGAGTAAAGTTTGGTAAAAAAAAGTACAAAAAAAAATAGAAAAAAAAGAATGAAGCTTTTGCTTGCTTTGATGGGACGATGGGAGCAATGAAGTTATCGCTTTTACAAGGATTTTTATTTCTCAAGACTCAAGGCGTATATGAAACATAAAGCTGGAGGCTTTTATACTGAGTTATTGTTATTACTTTAGACTTGGACCACTCCACTGCTTTTTATTCCTTCTTTTATTCTGGTTCTGGAATACTAAGTCTCATTGTGTAGGTACGGCCGGCGTTATGATGCAATGCTAAGGAATCACGAGTAACGAGTGTACACATGTATTTACCAAGATTTGGAAGGTATGTTTGTTTGGAAGGAAACAATTTTTGAATTTCTCATTTTTTTCTTGACTTTTTTAACAGCTTTTGTGCCCCCGCTGTTGCTGTTGGTGGTGCTGGTGCTGGTAGGGAGTTGAGAGGGCTTCTCCAAAAAAACAACATTGAGTTACATGGCATGAATATGAATATTTTGAATGTGAATATGAATTTTAATAAACGTGACGTGACCTCATGTGTAAATATGTGTGTGGCAGGCTTTTTGGATGGTCTGAAGTTGTGTGGCAAAATGGTAAATGTAAATAGTCGAGCATGGGAAATGTAGAGACGTGGACGGTTTGGCTTGTGCAGTTGACTTCCAACTTGTTTGTGTGTGTAACTCTTGAGAGCTGACACCGTCACTCGGCTGTATACGCGCATTATTTGGATGTAAAATTCTCAATAGGTCCACTTCCCCATCCACATCGACAAGGACATAAATTTGGGAAATAAAATTAAACTGTGCGTAGATACTCACTCACTCACTCCTTCAGATTTTATGAGGTTATTCCAGCTGGGTTTGCTTTGACTCGTCCCGTTCTGCCCTTTAAGTGCGAGGATATGCGTGACATCGGACGGAGAGATGGAATGGAAATGTAGAGCGGAGGTCTGCTGGGGCTCTCGCATATGCTGCTTAAGATGCAAAGTGACGCGTGTCCAACATCGCTTACAAGCACAGTGACGAGTATCCGTCAAGCCTCAAAAAGTACGCACTACTTCCCCATTTTTGTTCAGGATTAATGAGCAATTTTGCATTGTTTAAAATTTTATTTTTTATTTTTTAAAAACGCGCATCAGCTTGCATCGTATAGCACATTTTTCTGGCCGACACTGTGTGTGTGTAAGAATGCGTTAGCAATCTTCGATACTCGCTTACTTTGCATCACTGAAGGCGAAATGTATATTTGTTCATGGTGTGGGGTCATAATATCCATAGAAAAAATAACAACACGCAAATCATTTTAATTACATCTAATAATAAAAAAAGAGCTGGTGCTAAGTTAAGTCAAACTAATGGACCTAAAACCTATATTTTAGTTTAATTTATGCCGGCCGGGCTTATTCAGTGTGCGTTGCTGGCTTATTGCGTGCAGGGCTAGTGGCACAGAGAGCAGTGGCAGCTTTACTTGTATCTGCATTCGTCTGCGTAGATCTGTACAGATTTGGGATACAATTACTGTGTACATTGTAAATTCAGAAAATCCCAAATACAAGGATTAGGAAAACATAAAAATCACAAAATACAATCTGTACTGTTTGTAAAGTGCTTTGAGAGCGGAGGGAGCAGGCGAGGGACAGAAGTTAACTTGTACAAAAGGAAAACAAATGAGGTCCGCTTAAGGTTTTGGTTTAATCTTTGTTTTCTTGTGTACTATCAGTCCTCACGCCATGCCACACCAGCTTCGGCTTGTCCACATTACAGATTTAGATTTAATTGCTGTGCGAATAGAGTAGTTATTTCATGACTCGTGTCAAAATGATACCAGCTGTCTATTAACTTACTTATGTACGATTAGCATAGCAATTATACAAATCTCTGTGCTCTCTGTATGTTCCGAGACGGACACGAACACACTTGTGAAAAAATTCGCTTAGTTTTAAGTTTCAGCCACATTACATTACATTGCATTACATTTCATACATGCTGGTGACTGGTGACGGCGGTGATTTGTTTGAAATTGTGCAGATAACAGATTTATTCTCCACTATATATTTTTCCAAGTCTTACGCTAGTAGACTAAATCCCTGAGAAAATCTGTTGAATCGGTAGAAGAAATAGCATAAATTAAAAATCCTATTTTCTGATAAAAAGTCGACAGGATTTTTTCTGTATTGTAGAACATGGTAGACGGTAAGTACTTTACTCGTTCCTTCTATGTATTTAAAATGAATTGGCTGCCAGGAGTAATTACACGGACAGAAAGAAGGGAGAAAACAGAAAAGAAGGCGATGGATCGATCTGATGAGGGATTTACTAGAGGGCCGTGGATACGTACCTACTTTTGAACTTGAATTTAATTCCCTTGTTGAAATCCAAAGTGTGTCATTTAAGAATTGGAGTTGACAAAAAATGTATAAAAAAGCGCTAACTTTTGAGGCTTAAACGAAAATGAAATCATAAATATAATGAAGAGGATAATAAATAAGAAGAAGAAATACAGGAAAAGAAGTCATAATAATTCTTGCAGGATTTCCTATCGATACTAGGTACGTTCATGGAGGATCATACGAATCCATTCATTTTGGCAGAGATAGCAAATAGCCGTCGCAACAGCTGAAGTAGCGTATCTAGGCAAACTGACAAACTATTAAATCAAAGAGTAATCAAAGGTTTCATGTCATTTGATTTATTATATTACGCTAGTCATAAATAATACATTTCATTTTCAGCTCAGGGTTTACGGCCGTCACAACCATTACCACTATGCTCCGTCTCCCATATTTTATACATGTATAGATCATCCTTTCAAGATTACAATCTTGGCCTTCCGTCAATCGACATCTTCAATTCAATTCAAGCCAGAAGAAGATGAGATAATTTAAGTGAAAAAAAATCAAATTAAGTCGCTACCACTCACAGCCAAACTCCGCTCTTGCTTATTATGTTATTTTTCTGCAACAAGAAAAATACAAGGGATTACACGACTCAACTGTCACGTACATTTCTGCAGCTTTGTCTTCCTTTAGATTTATTAACAAAACGGGCTGAGATCATAAAATCCTCTTTGTCATTTCAAATTGAATCTTTTCAAGATCGCTCCTTATTATATACTACGAAAGAAATGAAAAGGGCAGCAGTATAACAATATATTAAAATAACAACAATAAAATCTTTTGATTGATTTTTTTTTTTCACGAGCTCCTCTCTGTCTTTCATCCCACGGTATTGTTCGAGAACAATAATGTTAGTAATTTGGCTAATTATTTTTTGAGCAGCTAGTTACTTAGTTTGTTTGTTTCATTCATTCATGCAGTGGAGTGCATTGCAGTGGTTTAGTGGAGCTTACGATTAGTGGTGGGTTGGAGGTGTAGAGAGATGCATGTGTGTAGTGTGGAGCATAAATATACAGAATACAGATACATGAATTTGAATTTTATGATGGTTGCCTTTGTCTTTGTCTTCTCTTCCCTATTAAAATAAATTATGGAATTATACAAAGCGTGGATCGTTATAAAAAAAAGGTCTGTTAGCATACACGCAAGAAGTGACAGTGGGGTCGTTTGTCGATTTTAAAATTATACGACGTCCCACAGCAAGAAGTTATGTAGTTAAAACAAAAACTAAGGATAAGCACTCTGCTGTACAGATAGTGCAGTTGTAGTTGTAAGGACTAGGAGCGTAGGAATGAGATGAGATATGCATGGAAATGGAAGGTAATAATTGAGATTGAGCAGCTTAAGAAAACTAAAATCACCCGAACCAAGAAGGCGATGAAAATATTTATGTGCTAGTAGCATTAATATAATGTATATTTAAACTTTGATTTTTTTACCTCTTCAACTTTTTGTTTATTTATCGCATGAGGTTATGTTATTGTATGCTAATTATGAGTTGCTCCTTCTTCAGTTTTTTTTCATCCGACACCCTCCTCCTCATCACACACATACATATGAATCATGTATATGACACAGTTATTATGGATCACCATTATCACCACCTTTACGCTCCCACCATGTACGTAGGTGCCTCCAATTAACGTAGGTGCATAGCGCTAGCGCAACTGTAAATTGTAAATGCCTAAAAATATCCAATGATGCATTTTACCTGTGTCTTTTGGAAGGTTATAACACATGGCTTTCCCGTGCAGAAAAGGCAAAACGGGATTTGACACATGTAACACTGAAAAGTACGTTGGCATACAAAATGATAGAAGGCCGACTCATTTTGCAGTTATGTGTGGATTTAGGACATTTTGCAGTTGCAGAAGCGATATAAGATGAGCTGCAACGTTCTCAGAAGTCGACGTTGGCGTTCTCGGCTCGTCCAGTGAAAGTTTTTTTTCCACATCTTAATCCTTCGCCTAGGTATGTCAGTAGGTGTAGATAGGGATGTATGCAGCTTCTTGGAGGATGTAATTACTCACCTGTCTGATTGAGAGTCTCGTCTGTTAGTTTTTCTACAAAGAACGATAAGTTAAATTTGACTTGTAAATTTTGGATTTGGAAGGGTGAAAAAATGGAATAATGAAATAGAATGGATTACAGAGGCAGGGACTAGGAATAGGAAATTGAAATAGAGGTCAAAGGTCACGTCAGATTCCCATCCCAGACCAGCAGAGACAAGTCGAGTCATCAATTCATTCTAATTAGTATTATTAACTTGTTTTTCCAACACATTTATTTAACGCCTCATTTATCAACGTATCAATGCACTGCACTTAGTCATTTGTCATTCACTTATTTGTCAGGATGATTATGTTAATCATAAAATTACTCTTTCCTGTCATGTCAGTTTAATTTTAATTTTATAATAGTGTAACACTAATACAATTTGAAAAATTAGTCTAGTGCATACTTCGTCCGCTGCAACTCACGTATGAATTAAAAATTAGGTAGTATCTGTGATAATGGGTGGCTTCATTAAACGTGACTGCTTCAATGCAAAAATACGCTGATAATTCAAATTTAATGGAAGTTAAGATGAGATGCATGACGATTTGTGACTGACAGCTCAGCAATTATGTTCAATTAGATAGTAAGTACCTTTTCCCTTTGACTCTAAGCTCTTAAATATAAAACGTACCTTAATTTTCCACGGAAATTGAATTTTAAAGAGTAATAAATGTCCGCAGGCGATAGGGCTAAAAATATAACTTAAATAATGTATATATTTTCCAAAACGATTTATTTACTCGTATGTATTTTAATTACATAGAAGTATGCCGTACATAATTTCATTATATAATCATATACAACGTGTGTCTGTATTTTTATGCAGTGCTTACCGCTTGTGTATTTATATAGTTTTGTTATTAAAATTAATAACCTAAAACCTTAAAGATTAAAATAGTACTTTTAATTTCCGTAAAACTACATTTTTCATTATGATTTGAACTGTTAAATGTACGAAATAGTCGTGGAAATAACCAAGAAATAAAGTTGTAAATAATTTATCAACAAAATTAAAACTTACACCAATCATCTATATTGAATTACTGAAGAATCAGTTACGAACATCTGACATGCTGCTCCCATGTCTTCCCTCTAAAAATGTGTTATTATTAATTATATGCTAAATCCTTTTACCATTGAAAACAATTCTATAAAGCTTCTGGTTACAACTGTACTTAAGTAACTCCACATTACTCACAGTCTCAGTGCACCAGCCGAAGAATACCTAATACAACAGCTGAAGAAGTGAATGAACAGGCTTCGTGGCTGTTCCCTGTATCAGCAAATTTAACAAGTCTTTCGCATTTACAATGTACACACATACATAATTCATACTATGTACAGTCAACAGTACGTTCATCCTTGTTTAAAATAAGTATGCCTATTAGAATAACAGTACTTTTGAGTTACACAAAGCAAAAAAAAAGAATGTCCAAAATGTTTGTAGACTAAAATTAATTTAACGTCAATTAATTACCAGAAAAAACTTGTAATGTCGCCAAAACTGATTCATAATTATTTGGTGTCTATATTTGGAGAAACTAAAGATCTACAGCTATACAGATTATAATTACACACTTAATAATGTAACACAATTACTTACATCAAGAAAAACCCAACGTAGCAATTACCATGAAATTAATAAATCATTTTTATGGATAATCATGTATGTACACTCTACAGAAGAAATTGTAATGTGTGAATATTGCATCAAGTTTGAGTGATAACACACAAATAATAAGCATACAACATGTTAACCATCTAGTAACTTCAAACGTACCTAATTACATACTACGAAAGTACAAACAAGAAAATATCATTATCATACACCTCCTTGGTTAGATAATTGCTAACAGGATTTACCAAAAGTAGTATGCATCATACATAGTAGAAGTCAGAAAAGCGAATAGCTATAATTATAATTAGCAGTGGAGAATACACCATTGTCGAATAAATGTTATTAATAATATCTCAAATTCAAGTCGTCAGATTATTTTGTAATTGGAGAATAATTTTGTATACTTTGAGAGCTGGTCCTAGGCGAAGGCGCAATCCAAAAATCACGTCACTCCTGAAAATTATGAAAAATAGGATTCTTGCGTCAAAAAGGTCAAAATAGGAATTAACGCTTTCAAAAACACACATTAATACTTTTACATAAAAAGGTCAAAACTAAAAATAATTCCATAAAATTGAAATCAAGTGCTTACCTTTTCATGAGTAAAAGACTTAATCCATCAACTTCCTAAAAAAAACAATACACAAAAAACAAAACTTTATTAGGTTTTATTTAATTTCTCCATGCTGCACATATTTAGATCATTACAGCAAAATGCAACGCACTGGTTGAAGTAGATGCTGTGCTTTCTTTCATACATAATAATATTCATTATCTACCTATTCTACTCGGTAATTATGACGTGACGTGGGTGCCACGGGACGTAAGTCTTGGGTTCAAACAACCAGTCAAAACAACATGCTTGAAAGAAACGAGCTAACGAACAGCTAAGGTTGAAGAATGGCTGCAATTTGTGAGAGATACGGAAATACGGATACAACACACAACTAACTACTTCCATTTGTGTGTAATCGTGTGTTATGAATAATGTTAACAAACAACTGGAATGCAGTGAACACATGTTCACCTAGTCAAATAATGTATAACGAAGCATTACGTCCAACACTGCGGGAGTGGGTTCTTCTACTACATCACACACAAGTCATGCCATGCACGCACCCATGACTTATGTTTTAATTATTTTAATGAGGTATCATATTTACTCAAATCAAACTCACGAAGATCCGATTGCTGAATGCAACGCAACGCAAGGTATGCTTTACAGTGCACTATATGCATGCACGCCACGTTCACACATTTCTCAACTACTGGAATGAAAATCAAAAGAAAAAAGCATCACTGCAGATTCAGTTAGCATAACATAGATAAAACTTACAAGAGAAACACATCTAAAAATGTATCTCAAGTAGTTATAACAGATCTCAAATTAAATGTCATCCTACTAATGTGTATAAATACTACAATAATTCAGATTTTAAAAAGGCTTCTTAGAAATTATAAGCAAAGGTGCAAAGTAAGGGTATTAAACAGTAAATAAAAACTGGGTCAAGGAATTCATAAGCGAAAATTTGATTTCCTTGAAATTCTATCCACGAACAACGTTACCAAAAACCGCTAAGTCAGACAAGAGACACATATTTTGGTCATTTAAATGGCGCCATGACTAGACGTAACTTAAGGTGACACAAAATTTGATTGCTCCAGTATTCTACAGAACGTAATTATATTTTACTATTGGATGGTTAATAACACTTGCACAATACAGGAAAAAAAAATAGAATGCATCTAGGTAGCTACACAAGTTTTCGATACTAATATATTTGCCTTTCCGTTTTACAACTGAAATGTCAACCGCATACAGCAAAAAAGTGCAAGGAAATTCAGTAATTCTTAATACTGGCATAAAATTATTGGAAAATGGAAACCTGTTCACGAAATAATGTTCCAGCTTCCGGAAGTCCTTTATCATTGAAATATTTTTCTACATCTGCTGGAGTCCACTCACTACACTTCTTAGTGTCTAAATCACTCGGTTTCCCTTCCCCAATGACAATGGAATCATCAACGATACTGTTATCGTCATCCAGGTTGTCAGCTGTTTGACTCCCTTCCGTTTTTAACGCCGTCGATGCTGACGCTGCTCCTGACTGCTCAGACGTACCAGCTTCAGATGTAGGCTCTTCGTCTTTAATTACAGGATTTTTCTCAGGAGATACAGGCTTTGTGGTGGACGTTGATGCAATGGATGTGGATGCTTCTGGGTCTACTAAAACCAGTGTTGGTGTCGGAACTGCGTCTCCTTCAGGTTTTTCATCAGTAGTAGCTGCCGTAGCTGTATTGTCTGGACTTGGTTTGGAGTCAGTTGAAGTTCCTATTGCTTTTGTTGGCGTAGTCGGAGTCACAGTTTGTGGAGTAGTTGTAACTGATGTGGTAGACACACTGGTAACTTCAGAAGCCACTGTTGCAACCGGTTCTTCCACTTTTCGAATTTTAGGAGGGCGACCTATACATTTCAACATACATTAAGATGAATGAGTATACAAAACTTCCCCTTATTCGTACATTAATGTAAAACTATTGTTAAATCCATACATCAAGCATTATCTGCGTAATAACTATATATCACTGATGTAAAAATAAACTAATTAAACTAATTACCTCTCCTCTTGGCTGGTTGGGGAGTAGGCTGACTCTCTTGAGGATTTTCTTGACCCTGAACTTGATTTTGCTCTTTTCCATTCTTAATGTTTCCCTTATTAAATACACATTCGCCGCAAATAAAATCCTCTTCGTCCCCAACACAAACAGTGTGAAACCCAGATTTGCACTTGACACATTCCACGTGGTTAGACTATGACAAAAACAATAAAACTAGAGATTCTTAACTGCTTTACTAAAAATGTAATGTTTGTGATAAAATAATATTTCGGGAAAAATTACGGATTTTAAAGGAGAAGAGCATGCGTTGCAAATTCGACAGTCCGAACAAAGCCAATCATTTAAAGTAATATTTGCAAGCTGCTCTTTCGTCAGTCCTAAACATGTCGTGTGATCTAGAAAAAAAACAATTTATTGTAAATAAATGACGGAAATGCATAAGCTTAACCATCTTTATTTTGAACACCGTGCTAATCCATAGCTATAATAATGCATGTCTGAAATTCAATACAGATGCAAATACAATCGAGCTCAAACTTACAGGAAGCAGCACATGAGGAACAAATGATCAAATTTTTTGCATCTCCTTTTCGATTACAAATTTCACACGTGTCCACGGAGTCTTGATTCGATGAACTTCTCTTCTTCTTCTTGATACTGCTGGCTGCTCTGGACGACGCAGATGGAGTTGGAACATCGGAAGGATCAAAAACTTTCCGCTTAATCTATTATTTGGACAAGAAAAAAGTTCAAGTTCTTGATTTAGTAATTTCTGAACTAGATTAATGGAATGATCGATGCAAGAGGTTTTGTTATTTCAAAAATTTTCAAATGATTATCTAATTGCTATCTGTATTGAAACAAGAGTGTAGTCATTACGTAATGCATGCACTTTTTTTAATCTCTTCACTATTTGTTTATCTAGTTATTTTGTGGACTCGGTGTCTTTAAATGAACAATAAATAAAATAAATATAATTTCAACTAACGTGTACCTTATTCCTTCCAGAAACTCGACCATCAAAAGTTTTTCGCACAGCTTCAGCAACTTTTTCCTCTATCTTGGCTTCACCGGCAGCGGCAGCAACCTTAGCATCAATACCATCGATTTTAGACTCCTTGGTGTCTGGACTGGGTTCACCTGAAGCAGCAGCAGCTTGTGCTTGAGCGATTGCCAGTCTTTCAGCATTTGATTTTCTGCCCCTCTTTTTGGGGACTTTCAACCCTTCAGAAGGAGTTCCAGCATTTGTATCTACAGACTTATCTCCAGCAGCAGGGGCTGGACTACCGTTGCTCGTTACTTGACTTCGTTTAGGTTGAATATCCTTCGGGTAGACGCGATCCCCCTCTCCAAGTAACACGTTACCAATACTAACTTCTCGACTGAATGCAATGTCAAGTTTATTATCAGCAAACCGCTCCGGCTCTTGTCCAGTTAATTTCTCTTTTAACTCTGACAACGGAATCCCTAGAGTACAATAGTCTGGCTGCTGTACTAATAGATCATTGATGGTAGTCAGGATAAGTCTTGTCGTTCGACTCGAGTTCAGGATTTTTGAATGTTTTGTGAGTAATGGACTGTTTTTTTGGTCTGCGAAAGAAAAATTACAGGATACCGTAAAATTAAACATATATACAGTCTGTTTGAAGTGTAAGATCAACCAGAAAAATTAAGTAACTTTATTACACTGATACTCTAACAGTATTAGCCTTGTAAGTAAAACAAAATACAAATTAAATTTTGTTGTATAATATTATGTTGATTATATAATAATATATTAATTAATACATAACTAAATGTTCTAAGCTGCTCCGTATGTAGGGCTTATCTAGGTATGTAGGTTCTAGAGCATTCTAAAATAAATGAATTGCATTTTAAAGATACGAATGAACGAAAACTTACCAAAACTTTCAGGGGTCCGGTAACTTGTACTTCCTTTGTATTCAACTTTCAGTAGCAACCCTTCGTCAACTATAGTTTCTAACTCATTGAAAATATCATTGATAGTCCCACCATACTTTCGTAAAACATAATGAGCAATTGTTTCACGGTCCGGGCGACATTTACGAATTCGTAAATTATCAACCCCTTCTAAAATGTAACTCCGAAGCCCCTCAGCTGAAAGTACAGCTATTCCAGCCATCCTGATTTTGTCCAGTTCTTCTTCCGTTTATTCCACCCTGATGAAGATGAAATCTCTACCGATTGAAACGATTGAAAAACGATAAATTAATTAATTTAAGAAAAAAGTAAATAATTATAAGTCAATTTCGCATTGTTTAAATGCATATTAGGATTACAACTTTTAAAGCTGGGTTCAACCACAATTCACAATTATCTATACATGCATACCCACGTTATATTTATATTATTCCAGTAGTTTATTATGACCAGTTGTCTTTATAAAAATATTGATTATTGACATTACATTTTTTTTTAAATGTAACTAATTATGTCCAACAATGTGATTGGTATATTATAGATGTATGGACGTATCTGCATGCAAATTAATTCATGATGCTACAAGTCATGTAACTACTTTGAAACTTTTAACATTTAAAATCTTAAATTCCGGAAAAAATTGCTTATCTCTGTTAAATCATATTTCTTTCGTTCACTAGTAATTTTTGAACATGATTAACATACGTACCTACCCACTTAAGTCTTGACTAGAAACTAAAGAGCTGACCGGGATTCTACGCGCTTGACGTATAAAAAAAAGTTTCAAAAACAAAATTTAAAATAAACTAGTTTTTAAAGAGAGTACCATTAAAAAACACTACATTTTTAAAATGTAGCCATTTAAAAAAATATTTATTTTCCAAAAATACCTCTTTTTAATACATACATACCTACCTACATTAACGCAATCCCTCGAAGAAACTTAGAGCATAGGTAATAATAATAAATAGGCGACACACATATTATTATTTTGCTCTCCGTTTGTGTCTCCTATTAACTATACAGTTTACCTTGACGGTAAATTAAATCGGTAATTCGAAATGCATTTTGAGGATTGCATTTAATACAAGGAGTGAGTGCCTTGCTGAAAGCATATCACCAAATATTATATCAATGCACCCAGCCACAACATAATCAATGCACTCATCATTCCTAAAAAGTAAAAAGTACTTACATCGATACATTCAACATTTAAATGACGACTAATGACGATTAAAGATTGCAGACCAACTCTGAACTACCTGTCATCTACCGAATTAAAAACAACTATCAATGATTTGTCGACGTAATGAAGTGACAAACTATTTGAAGTCACTGACTGTTGACTGTATGTCTGGGTTCGTTTACCCCACGGGTGACGGTGACGGTGACGGGACGGAAGGTACGGGTGACAATTTTGAATTTAAACACTTGCAATAATTATTATTATCAACAAACTATTCCAAGTTTTACAAGTACAAGTACAAAGTAGAACCGACTCCTGGAAATAAATGACAAGTGGTCAACGCTCAACGGTGGCTATTTTAATATGACCGAACCGACATTTATTCATCAAAACTGAATTTTAGTTTGACTTCAGTCAGTCCGAAATCCGAAACCGAATTTATTTGTACAGCCGTCAAACGTTCAATATTCAATCGTCAATCAGTACTCAATCAATATACATACTAAAAGTAATACCAGCAAACCTCCAACTTACATTCAGCAGTTGACGAAAAAGTATGAGAAATTCTGAAGAATTCCGATTTCCAGTTCAGTATTCAGTTCCAGTCCCCCAATGCACAATACAATGGACCAGACCAAGAAATGTGACGAGTGACCACTGCAGGAGATGAGTAGGTGACGAAATCTAATTCCTAATTAAAATTAAGATTATCTCCCCTGATTGACTTTCTCACTCATATTAACTACAATAATAATTAATAATGCAAGCACTTAATTTCGATAATAAATGAATAATAAAGACAGAGACGCTTTGACTTGGCAAGACCATCTAACGACGCTGCAGTTGAAAGTTATTTGGGCGGGGAAATTGAATTCAATGAATACGTGCAGAGCGTGCCCAGAGTGCCTCCACTGCACTGCACTGGGCACCCAAGCATGCATGCCACTAACTCCGCTTTAACCCTGCACTGGGGCTCGTCCATAAATGACGGCAACTTCAGTCGCCCTGCTCTACGGCCTCTCCCCTCACAAACCAGCCTTAAATACTGACCCGTCTGCATCTGACGTCATTTATGGCCTGCCCCCGCATCCGTGTGGGACCATCCAGTGCCACAGTAGAAGCTCGAAACTTCTAGCGCCAGTACAGCGTACGACTTGAGAGCCTAGGAACAGCACTGCACGTACATACACAACTCATTATTATCTTTGCGGTGGTCGTTAGGGAAGAACGTGGTTGGAGCCGTACTTAATCTTCTTCATTTTCGCAACCAAAAAGCTGTGAAAATAATTAGAGCCACACACGTTTTAAATACTTTAAACGTTTCTGGGATTTCGGGATTTTTTTGGGGGGTTTCCAATCAAGTCAATATTCAATATTACCCCGAGTTTTCAAAGACTTGTAAGATCAATCCGTTGGGACCGGGATTCTGTGCTACCCGCATTTTTTTCGGGTTTGTTTACAATACAAATACAAACTACTACTGTCCGGATCCGGCAGAGTGAATGTGCTGACTGGGTCAACAGATTTACTATTTACAGGTGATTACTTTACATTTTGGTTAAAACAATTAATTACATTAAAAATACCACGTGCGTGATATTTCATTCATTGTACCGGACTGTGGTATCGTTATACTTTCGTTGTTCATTCGTATTTGGTAACTATAATTTAGTATCGTTGCATTACTATGATTCCAGATTCCAGTTGGCAGATCGGTGTTTGTTGTTTTTCTCCCATTAAGTGTCGTAGATTGTGTTGTGACGACTTTTGTGACTGGACCTACACTTTCAACTTTAACCAGCGCTGGCGCTACGTATTTATATTATAGCCCGACCAGTGAAATAGATTATGAGCCAAACAAATTGGCGAAACGTGAACAATAACGTCAACAATTACAGAAGAAGTTAGTGTTGTGTTAGTACCGGGGGGACACTCAGTCTCTCTTCCGTCCGGTTTCACCGGTTAGTGCAGAACAGCCTTATTCGATATTATTGGATCGTTGATTGTCGGTTGCTGGTAGTTAACATGGATGAAGTTCTGGGGAGTGATTTGGAAGTCAACAATGAAGAAGAAGTGGTGCAGGTGGAGGAGCGCTTGGAGGATATGACAAGCGTAGCGAATGTTTTGACATTGTGGGAAAAGTCTTATGAAGCCGCGAATTTCAGTCCAGTGGCCATTCTTAATAGGTATGTTTCGCAATTTCATGTTGTCTTTATAAACTATACGCCGTAAGTGTGTTTTTCACTTTTCTTGGTGTTGTAGAATGATACAGTTCGAATATTCAAGCAGGTTAATGTTGTAAAAGTGTGCCAATGGTAGCGGATACGGGATCCTCAACACAGTATCATAGCAAATAATGCTGTTCGAACAAATTTTGAATTGTGTTTTGGTTTTATGTGAACACAGGTTATCAGAAATACTGGAATCGGAATTTGAAATGTACATCAAGCTTGATCCGGACCCATTTGATGATCGGCATCCTATAAGGACACATCCGTCGTGCCCGTATGGTCACTCGTTGAAGCAAATATTTAAAAAGGAATTATTCATTAACAAGATCGTCCATGATTATATGAGAGAGAGGGAGACATGGGGAGATTCCGCGTTGGTTGTTAATACGAGCGCCTGCCGATTATTTATCAATATTTTACCTGGTTTGGAGACTTCCGTCGTGTATCAAGTAAGCTGCTTACTCAACTTTTACTGTAAAAATCATGTACCTACATCCATACGGATGAAGATGCGTCTAAAATATTTAGTATGTTAGTTTAGTTCTAGGTGAATTAGAAGTTTTATGTGTTTTTAATTGTCTTTTAGGAAACGGAAGGACTTATTACGAGATTATTTACTTGGGCTGAAAGAGCACCAGAACCATTGCAGTCCTACTCGTTAGGCTTACTTGGCGCTTCAATGGAGGTTCCTGATATTGCTGGGAAATTCAAGTATGCTGATTTTATTAATTTCTCTTATTTACTTCTCCAATTGCAGTATAGTATTCTCTTGATATTTAGCTATGCAAAATTATAATTGTTGAAAAATTATGTGTAATATTTTATATTTACATGGTCCATTCATTGCATAACAGATATCAAAACTTATAGATTGAGTATAATGAACATTGAGCCAGTAGCGGTATCAAAGATTGCCGAACTACATACTTGCATGGTATACAAATAATGTAATGGTACAGTAGTAAAAATTAATATTTGATTCCTGTGATTATAGGGA
>JAQFZC010001657.1:0-28027 GCA_034695205.1 Dicyrtoma fusca | reverse complement strand
ATGCGCTTCCAATAAGACCAAAACTGTTTTATTTGGTATACAAATGGCTGCTGTACTCAATTGTACTCTCCTCGGGGTAGCAAGGATTAATAATAAGATGAAAATTAATATCCCTACATTTCCAAAATTAATCTTTGGGACGAATCATTATTTTAATGAAACAAAAATTTTCTGGATCGGACCATAAAAATTTGTTCCGTTCCGTTCCGGTCCGGATATCAATGGTCCGTTCCTAACCGCTTGGAACGGAACGGAACGGACCGGAACAGACCGGAACGGAACGGAATTTGTGTTCCAGGAACGGACGACTGAGACCACTTATATAAGCGTATTGGCTAGGCGGCGGTTGATTTTTAATTAATATAGGATAGGCTATAGGTAGGCGTATCCAAATTTATAAATATAGGCTGGGCTTAGGTAGGCGTGTTCTTCAAAATAGGCAACTATGTAGGCTTCAGAATATTAGTAGCCTATATGGCATCTTCTATTTTGATCATTATTGACACTCCAAGATTCAGTGTGACATTCACTTTAAAAATTAAAATCGGCCTTGTTTGTAACAACGCGATCTAAACAAAATGACGAATATGGTAGATATAGGCAACATATAGGCGGTGCATTCAAAAAAATCTAGGCTAGGATATAGGCGGGCGGATAAAAAATGTTCTGTATAGGCGAATGTAGGATAGGCGGCCACTTCAATATAGGTATAGGATAGGCCATGGAAAATGCGTATAGGCAACTACGCCTATATAGGTAGGCTATTTTTTTGCCCATGACTGGCCCGTGCCATAGTTTTTTGTGACATTTTGTCAAAGAAATTAATGCCCGTTACATTTTCTTATAGAATTCTGCAACTAGCAGCCATTAGCCAGATAATCCGATCAAAACTCAATATTCATTCATTTCGATTTAAAGTGATTATGGTTGTACAAGTAAGTTAACTGATTTGTGATTGAATCGTAGAAATCCATACAATTGTATACAAAATACGTACCATTCATTGTTTGCAGTTGGATTTCAATTTCAATAAATTCATTCACTTGCGTACAGTGTACATATGTAGATACCTAAGAATTTGTTAAAGATTATGCGAGTTATATAATAATTGCTGTTTAATTCTTTCCTTCTTATTATGCATCATCAGGATCTATGTTTACTTACATGTGTAGGTAGGTTCGATAAAGAAAACAAACATTACTGGTCAATAGATCATTTTTTATTGTATTATCAGTATATGCATACTTACGTACATACATACTTTTTTTTTATTTTAGGGAGTCATATCACTTGAATTTTTCATATTTTGAAAGCTTTCATCACATGTATGTAGGTATATTATATATCATTCCCGTTTTGTGTATGTATATAGCTGTTTGCTAAGATAGTATTTTTATTTTACAGTGTACAGTTCACTCCATTCTTTACTAGTAATTACACAACCATTAATTATTCCTATACAATACATACATACGTACAAAAGATTTCATATAATATTCATTTGTGATTATTTGATTTATTGTATTTATTTAATGAGTTGTAGTGGTATACGATGATAGTTTAGTAGTAGTAATCATTTCAGGAAATTGTTTCGGCGACGAGTTACAATTATTACAATTGGCTACACTATGAAAATTGAAAACTAAAGAACATTAATTTAACATTTTGTGACGTTTCCCTTAGCTGTTTCACGTGTGATAATTTTCAAAAAACCAAAGGAAATGTTTTTGCTAATACATAGCTTACAATCGACAATCGGACTACAGATAGAACGACAACAGAGACCGGAAACCGGAATTTAATAATATTCGACTAGTTACATTAAACGTCACGTACAATACATACATAAATAGATATAATTACTGCTCATAGCTATAGTAGTTTGCTCCCAAATACGGTATTTTTGAAAATATCTTATTTGAAGTTAGCACCATTACCGAAAAGTCTTTGGACCTGGAAGTCATTAAGTTACTAGTTTTTAACTGAAAAGTAAGTCGGTCTCATTTTTACAGGCACCATTTTTTTGTGTGTATCCAATAGTATAATTATTATTGTGGTTAAAGGGAACTTGCAAAAATTACGTCATACGATATGGGGGATATAGGGGCTCCAGGAAAAAATAAGGATTAGTGTGTATCGCCAACCTGAACGAAGTTGGTGATTTATTCATTTTCATTCATTATGGTATTCCTGGAGGTAACAAACATTCATTACGTAGAAAGGTGCAAATTTTGTTTCATTCAATAATAGTTGTCTGTAGTCAGCGACTATATATACCTCGGTTATATGTATTATTGTATTCTTAGGGTTTCCAGCACATTTTAAGAATTTTTACCAAATGGTGACTATTTTTAGACCCTTTTGTAACAAAAATGTGTCCGTATGGACGTGATATTATCAATAATACAATCCTTGTTGTTTAATGATTATACATGGGTAGCTTTTTTTAATTTTAATAGCATTAGTAATGTGTAGCTTTGGTTCTCGCCCACCCAACCTGAAGATTATAGATATGTTCATTCATATGTGGATACACTGCAGAACATTATTATAATATACATAGGTACATATATATGTTTATGTACCTACGTAGAAATCTCTTTCTAAAATCAAAATCTCAATCTCGTAAGCCAGTTACAGAATACCGTCTTATTTCGCCAGCCATAAAATGCTGATATATCCATAGTACACATTATGTCCAAATGTATTTCAACATATACCTGCCTCCATAACTAATTCGCTTGTAGACACGTTTAATTCTTATTTTTATTTCCTAATAAAATATACCCAAATGGAAGCCAAGCTCCAAAATGGTTCGATAGTAATTATACATAATCTGAAATGAAGATGTTACCCCAGTGCACTGGGCACTGCAGTGTTTGTAATTAGTACACTCTCCTCAATGAGAATGACAATGTTATTTTATAACTATAAAAAGGACGTAATTATTACATTTACGAACGTAGTAGCTCAGTAAATATAAAATAAGCCCGAATGGAACCAAAGTAAATTTTATGTGGGATAGAATAGCAATTCTCCCTCTCTTTCTCTCAATCTCTCTGTCTCTAGCACGCTTACCTACGAGTCGATGTGCACTTGCAATTTTATGCACAGTCGTGGTGCGTCTTTAACTGACATTGTAGAACATTCTGAATAGAAATACTAGAAATCTGGAAATGAATAGTACCGACGGAATGATAAAAAGTAAGAAAAGTATGTGAGTATTTCTCATAGTATAGGGTAAGCCCAGGCCCATCATTAGCCCATTGTGACCAATTTTATCCCCTCATGAATGAGCAGGACACAGGAGTAATTATTAGTTAGTGTAGAGGAATCCTTCCCATTGTACAAAATTACTCCATTCATCCTCTCCTCGTTAGCACACTTTGGCATTTCATAGAGATCTGATGCTAATGGCCTCGCAAAACATTCTACTTACATATCACATTAGATATCTGGATTTTATAATCATATGCAAACATGTTTTACTCTTTGAATTTTTCGTCGACGAATGAACTAGTAGTGGTTTAAAATTAGTTATTTTCATTTCTACGGGGAACAAAAGTCATGAGCGCTTGAAAACGTTATATACCTATATAACTGAAAAAAGACGAAAATCATATACAAGTACCAATTTATATATAGGTATTTAGGTCTCCAGATAGAAACTGAAAAAGATCGTGGTACTGTAGCTCACTCACTTCTACCTCAAGTTAAGTTAAATTTATTTTCTTAGGTTATTATTTTTTAATAGTAGTTAACTATCAAGAATTCACTGAGCATTATTTATACACAAGTAATTTTCTCTATCAATTCCCAGGCACAAGTGAAATGAAGCCACTTATTTCACACGATCCTATATGCTGTTGTCTATATGCGGATACATATGGACAAGAGTTACATATAATATCATATATATATATTGTTAATGTATACTAGGTTTGTTGCTATTGGTACATTACTACATTTGAGCTAAGTCGTGCGATGCAGCATGTACAAATGTACGCGTGTAAGAATTTTCTAGAAGAGGTAGTTTTTTTTAGCAGTTACAATATAATGTAATTATTCTGTGGAATAGAAATTAAAGCAAAGTCAACTTGGCAGCTGTACACCCTCAAAAATTCAGAATATATTACGTATTTACCTAAACGACTCAGATTACTGAATAACAATTAAAAATACTCATATAATCATCATTTCTTATACAAAAGGTAGTGACGAAGGAATGCGAAGAGATAAACACAATTAACTGGAGATAAAACATGATGTAATTAATAAAACTATTGTAGTATCCTTTAACTTTGAGACATTGCATACATGTCGCAGCAGTTGACAATAATTGGCATTTGACAATGCCCACCAATAACTCAATCACTATCCTAAAACTAGTTTCTATTTCGTAGCAATTAAACTCTATAAAAATAAAATCTGACCGTCAATGCCAGACGTCAAAAGCCATTCTCTTTTGACTCTCCATACGTTTAACATAATTAAGAGCTTCGGCTTCCGCCATTCCACTCTTCTCTTTAACAATGTTTTCTATGGTTTTCCTCACATCTTGAGCCATTGCTTTAGCATCACTGAAAAGAATAATTAAACAAAAAAGTTAATAATAGATTAGCGTCAGTAGAATTTTTCTTCTTGGTGAGTTATGAACACACACAATAACAAAGTAAGATAACGACAGTTTAAAATCCTTACCCGCAGACGTAAAGATGAGCATTTTCAGTTCCAATGAGTTTCCAAATTTCATCAGCTCTCTGCTCAAGTAAATTTTGGACGTAAACCTTTTGTCCTTGATCCCTGGAGAAGGCTACGTGCATCTGTGCATACAAAATGTGAACCCAAAGACTAAATTAAAACCCTCATTTTCAAACAATAACTTCAAAAATCCGTTCTTATAAAATGAAGTACTGAAGTATTTAGTATTGTTTCACAATGGTGGCAATGATTCGAACTAAATCTAGACGTACCGTGAGAACGCCTTTTTTCTCGTATTCGGCTAATTCTTCCTCATAAATGAAATCCTCGGCCTTCTTCCGGCAGCCGAAGTAAAGAATTGTCTCACCAACTGGTTTACCTTCATCCTTAAGATACGCTCTTTCTTGAATGAAACCTCGGAATGGAGCCAATCCAGTTCCAGGACCAATCATGATAATAGGAGTTTGTGGTCGCGTGGGTAATCTACATTTTGACAAGATAAAAGTTCATTTAGAATTTATAAAAAGCGAATGTTTCTGAAGAATTTGTTTAGAATACTTCCGGAATGGGGTTTTTCAATGAAAAGTTAATGCTTTTGTGCATCCAGCAGCGTACCTGAACTGAGATTTACGAACAAAAACAGGAATAGGAGGATAATCCATTTTGGGGTGATCAGTTCCCTCATCACTGCTAATACCATTGGGAATAGGTTGAGGTTTGCGAATGGACAGCCAACTTGTTGCAACCCCTTTGTTTACCCTTCCTGTGGGTGTCGTATACTTTACAAGAGCTGCCGTAATGTGAATGCTGGTCGGATGAATCTAAATGTAAGTCATGAATTAAAATATTATTCATGTGTTCTCATTGTTCTTCCGCTTAGAAATGTTTGATGTAGTATCTGGTCAGTAAGAGTCTGAGCTAGAGGTGTGCTGAATAATTTATCTGAGCTGATTCGAATACGATCTCTCATCGTCCAGTCATAAGTCACAAGGTAGACAAGAGTTGACAGTAAAACAACTCAGTAATACAATCGTTAAACGATTTCTCGGAAGAAACAAATAATTTAATTTGTACGCTGTACAACAAACTTATTTTTAAGCACCATTGAAAATCAATGGGTCATACCTTAGGAGAAGATGCAATAGAATAGTAGCGAGCTTGAAGGCGAGGGATAAGTTCCATGAGATGATCCAGTTTTGGTTTACATGAAGGAAGATCTTCCAAAATATGTACGATGTTTCGATTGTCTGCAATGATCCATTTGCTGAACTTCTCTTTCCCTGCTGGCGTACTTCCACCCAATAATTTTAAAAGCTCCTTTTCTGTCTCGTCTGTCGTATACTCAGCTAATTCTTTAAAAATATGCGTTCTTGGATTAGAGGTTATATCCAAGTAGTAGGACAAAGCTGTTCGGTATGTGCATGGGCATGGGAAAGGATGCTTTTTGCTGGAGTCCTCTGAAAATAAAAGTCATACAAAATTTAGTTTAGTTAACGTAATGAAGTATATTTACATTGTAATTTATTTCTTGCCATACTCAAAATATGGATGCTAGCCTTTCAACCTGTCCTATTACAGCAGTGCCAATGCTAGACGTCCAACAAATATTGAAAAATCTCTACATTTCGCTCATGTTTGATTAAAGGGCTAGAAACAAAATTTGTACTTGGGTTAACGTGATTAACTATTTCATAAAAATTAAAAGACTGCTATAAAGGAAGTAAAACATTCCAGTAGATTATCATTCTCGATTCGATGCCATTTTCAGGTTTATTCCTTGTTAAAGTAAAAAATCAGAAATGAGTTGAGATCGACTCAATCCAAACGTCAACAATCGAACACCTGAAGTAGTCTGTTTGTTTACCAAAAACATTTTCAGTAAAATTTCGTAGAACATATAGAATTTTGAGAGTTTGTTTCCAATTAATGTTTTCTCAGAACGAAGAAACACGAAATGCCCTGACGAAACAACGGGATACACATTCGGTATTAACGCTAATTACTCTACGTTATTCCAAATACACAAGTTTTATTTTTTCGAGAATCAATATGCTGGTAAAATTGGAGGACTGATAATTCTGGCTACTGTTTGCATATCAAGGTCCAAACTAAGTTTATGCGTGTATCTCTCAGGTCGGAATAAATGAAAAATGTACCACTGGATCAAACCATATCGGAGAGAGAGAAATAGAAAATCACTCACCATCAACATTGACCAATGAAATGGCAGAATCCAAGTTAACATTTAGTAATTCTCCAATGCGATTAACAAGTGCCTCGTCGTTCTGGGGATAAATTGCTATATGGTCACCCGAATCGTAGCGCATCTTGGAATTGGAAATATCCAATTCAACGTGCATACAGGATCGATCTCCGCCTTTGTGTAGCTCCTGATTTGCTGTCAACCTTGCAATGAATGGATTCTTTGCGTCGAAGGGTGGTCGTTGATTAGTGTATGAATGTAGACGAGCAACTTCACCGGAATATATTTTCTCAGGAAGCAAAGAGTCATCATGTTCCACGAGATTGTACTGACGAATACTTGCATCCGACCCAGATGCTTCCACGCCAAACTTTTCACAAACTGCTGGCCAAAAACCATCTTTCCATGTAATGAAATCTTCTTCAATATTTGCGTCATCATCTCCCATGCCGAGCGTAAATACTCTAGATCCGCCCAGCTCCTCAAGTTTTTTATCAACAAATTTGCCCATTTCATTGTAGTGCTCGTATGTTTTGTTCCCGAGAGCGAAGACCTATTTCCAAAGTGCAAAAAAGAACATCACATGAAGATGTACGTCAAACTTTCAATCAAAATCAAAATTATCCCTTGTAGAAATCTTGGAATTTCTAAACTCTCCTGGCTGTGGGAAGATTGTTCGATACTTTCACACTAAACTGAACTGACTATGTATTTTAGCTCTGAGCAAAACAAGGAGTTCGAACGATCTAAATAAACTGAGAAAAACTCTATTTCTATTAAATTCCATTAAAAAAGATTTAAACTCAGATTTCTAATCTTCTTGATCTGATCTACACTGATTGTATCTATACTGACAAACGCTGAGTTGCCAGTGCCGATCATTTAAATAATAAATTATTTATTAGAACTTCGATTTTTGGATCTTTACATTCCATCTGTATTTCAAGCTTCCAAGCTTCGTTGATACTTTGACATTTTTGACCCTGACCTTAAATATATATGATTGTGCCTCGTTCATTCTAAGTTACACAAATTTATGTTGTATTTTTTAAACTTATCGACTTTTAACTGTTTACTCACTTCCAATTACTAACCACGTGACTTACAATCGCACTAGTAAACAGCTTCGTAGCTGACAAAAAAGGTCTTGTTAGTAAAGTAAAAAACTCACCGCATAATTAAGTCCAGGTACTTCACATTCCCCCTGTTGTAACCATTCAAAAAACTGCTGAGCGTTGTCCGTTGGATCTGAAAATGTGATAGTACCTTATTAGTACTCTCAAACCTGACTACACAGTAATTGCTACATGTACATGACTATTAATTATTATAATACAAACAAAAGGACAGCTTCAATACAAGTTTGGAGAGAAAACACTAATGGTATTGATTTGGACATTATACCTCCTTCACCATAAGTGGCAACACAAAAAACAGCTAACGAATTTTCAATCTCATTCAACTGGGTAAGCTCTTCCATGGAGCATTCTTCCGGATCAGCTGCCATCCCTTTCATTCCATAGCGAATCGCTTCTTTAGCCAGGCGACCAGCGAATTCTTCAGCAGTTCCCGTTTGACTCCCATAAAATACAATTATATTTCTTCCCGAAGCTTTCATTTTTGAAATAAAACTATTGTCAGATTGTCTAGCTGAATATGTTGTAGGCCTGTAATTTTTAAAATATTTAATTAAACGTTGGTTAGTTTTAGTCAATAAATCGATCCGCGATACAGTATGTGCCACTGCGGGTACAATCATGTATAATATTTATAGACGCTTTCGTTCATGGATGACTTACTGTATCGTGTAAGATTGGAATTTATCAGCAGCTTCCTCTTGATGTCCATTACGACTAAAGAGCCAATAGACAGCTGCAACTAGGAGACCACCGATAATTAAAACATCGAGGAAACCAAATTCAATGCCAAAGAGGACTAGAAAAGCCTGCTCTTCTACGGAGATCGGAATTTCTTCACCGCTCATTTTGTCAATTTCTTGTGTGCTGTAAAACAAAAAGGAAAATGAAATAATCTTTCATAATACTTTGAAAACCAATCAAAATTGGGATTCTAAAGTTCTCTTTAAATTCTAATTAAGTACACGGTTAGTCCTTAATATTTTTTACACGAGCTAACTCAAGTATGTTTTATAACCTATTAATAAATTATTTCATTGTTACGAGGCAAGTAAAATAGAAGCACAGTCACAAATCTTATACGCAATTGCAAAATCGAACGATATAAAAATAGTTGTGGATTCAATAGTGCGACATAGAAGTTACGAAATCTCCCACTGCTATACTTTATTGATTCCACTGTAGAATAAACGATTATATAACTAGCAGGTATTTATCAAAGTAAAAACATTTTCGCTTTCAATCATGCTACCACATAAATATTGATTTTGAACACTCCGGCATATTTATATAGGTACGTAACTTTCTCTTAAGACAGAACAATCCTTCAAGATATTTATCTGCCTCGTGGACGCCTTAATTTGGGATCTAATTTAATTCTATTTATTTATTTAAAGTAATACTTGGTTTAGACACTGAAACCTACTAACTTTGATTTAATGATTCTGTGGCGTAACGAAAAATTCCTGAAATATTTCGTTACGAAGCATTAAAGTTTCGAGTGGCCGTATCAATCACGTGTAAACGCAAGTTACATAATCAATTTTTTTTATTCTTCATTATTTTCCATTTGCATCCGCCACAAAATGACACACTCCGAAGTTTAACTTCATTCCGTTCACGATAGTTATGTACAATTATATTCGATAGTAATGATAATGATGGGCAAACTCACGAGACCCAAGGCTTGACACATGACAATTCAAACTGCCTACCTACATATTATTCTATCTTTCACGAGTTTTGATAAAACTGCTTGGAGTGTATGTATACATACCTATCTCAAAACTTGTGGTATATACCTGCAGAATGGAGCAATGAATTTATCCAATGGAATTAAGTCCGAAAGGATATTCCATAATTATTTATAGCCCAAATTATTCTCATACTTATTAGGAAGGCACAGCCTCGATTGGCCTTTAGATAATGTCGAGCACAAGCATCGCGTAAAGATAATTTCCAAATTTTTAAGGGGTACAATCCTTATAGGCACTTTTTGAATTTGGAAAACCGAGTACCTCAACCACATTGCGTCCAGCGCAGTTAACCGATTTAAAAAAAAATAGGTCTCGTAATTTAAGGAATTAGTTTTCCGAATCGCTTATAATACAAAATGCTTCCCATTGCAAGGTTCACGTCTTTTAGAGCGTCAAAAGACGACAATACGACAAATGCACTGATTAGGAAAGGAATAAAAAGTAAAGGTTAAGAAAACAAATTAAACAGGGGTTAAAAGGACAGCACCGATTTTATACACTTTCCAATAAAAGTTAAAATACAAAAGCAAAATACTCATGTAAATCTGCGTACTACTCAAAATTTACAAGTAGGCACCTACTTAATAAAAATGAGTTCATACACAAATGAATTGCCGATTAGGAAATACTTCACGCTCCGCAAATTGTAAGCACAAAGTTAAAGATGTAAAGTACAAAGTTACTTTTTGAGATATTTCGATAAATAGTGTATTGAAATGATCTTCTGTCTCCTTCCCTTTAATTCCAATTAAAGATATAATTATTACTATACACTTAAATCAAACCAATCACTCACACTCACGAAACAAACTATATTGTAACGTTTGATGACGAGAACAATTTATGAAATCCTTTCCAATGTAACCAAGAGCAGAAAGGTAGAATTTAAATCGCAAAAAATTAAAAAGAATTTTACTTGTACAATCACTGCTACTAGTTAGCACATACAGAGAACGAGTACAGGGACGAAGACGAGGACTCACGAGAGTGTATAGTAATAGCTGAGAAGAACAAATACTGAAATTGAATGAAAGAAATAGTCATGAAATAAATAAATTCAAGGATATTCAGCGTATCTAGAACGTACCCGTACTACCAGTAGTATGGAAATGGAATGGAGGTGGAATGAAGTAATATATATTTTAGGTGTCCAATTGAGAATTACTAGGCAGGCAACTTGGTAGGGAAGTGTATTATATATGTATAAGATTTTAACACTGGTTCTGAGTAGTTTTTCAAATGAGATAAAATATTTGCTGGAACTTTCTTTGGACTTGACTGACGGGGACCGACGTACTACTGAATTGTTAACCAGTGACTTTGAGGATGACTGCCTGCCTACGACCGTGATTCTCTGTTCTGTTCTGATTGTGTGGCTGGTGGTGGTGGATTGGATTTGAGCCGTTCACAATAGTCACATCAGATAATTGAGAGAAGAAGAATTACAAGGAATCAAGAACTTACTGACTGCTGAAGAACACGTCTTCTTACTCTCCAAAAGCACCAACACTGCACCACTTTCAATTCAATTCCGTCCGTGAAGTAAGTGAATCCCACAGTGAAGCTCGTCTCTGACTCTCACCCTTCCTGCTATACCGTCCCTGCTATACCCAACTGCCTCTTCCACACACACACAGTCACGAAGGCACTCTTCTTTAATTCATCCCAGCACTGGGCTCGTCTCCTCTAGTAGAGTTCTGGCTCTGTGTAAGCTCTCTGATCTCTCATGTAATGTCAAAAGGCAACACTTTGAACACGAACCCCGCACAAGGATAAATGCTATCTATAATGTCATTTAAAAGACTTTCAACTAAAGGTTATTATCAAATGTTGAATGCTGAAAGGTAAATCAGTTTAAATGCTCTCCAACTCCATGCAATGGCCCGTGAATGTAACATTGTAGGTAGACTAACTCCCAACTCTTACTCTTTCCCCTTTTCCCCCCCAAAGAGCCATGAATGCGATAGGCAGGCCATAGTGAGTTTTACTAGTTAGAGATCTTCTTTAGCTCTACAATTCTATTACGTACCTACATGTGTGTGTGTGTGGCTATGCTTTGACTTTTAACTTGTGCATTAAACTTGCATGACCAACTCAAACTAACTCCATCCAAAGATCCACATCCAACATCTGTATAAAATCCTACCGAGTTCAACTCACCATCAGTCCCAGTCAGCTTCCCAAACTTAACATTATCATTGTTGGCTGCTACGCAAACGAGCCGCTCCACGTTTATATAGTAGGCCTGCACACATGTAAGTACATTTTGTGGTATTACCTACGTGGACCATCTCCATCAATGTTTCCCAATGAAACGTCTCAACATGCCTAACCTCAAGAATAAATATTCCCATGCATTTATTTTCTAGAATCGCGTAATCCAGTCAGAGCCATTTTCAGAATATGTATAAAGCATGGGACTCAAATATCTTATTTAGGTATTCCATGTCCATGTCGATTTATAGGTACACATGAGCTTGGAAAAAATCCATTCATAATTCATCCATATGCTTTTATGCATTGATGCTCTCATGTCTGACTGAGCTGGTGCTAGTCGGTATGTATTTTAGTACTTCACAGCCGCTTTGTACTGTACCTACGTCAACTATTTAGATTTGAAAGTGGAAACCATCATCTTCTATTTCATTATCGGATTGCATAGGAAAATGACGTTTTTATCTTAGCTACGAATATATGTATATGTGGGCATATGAGTCACGATCGGTAATCACTCACACGACCTACCAAGCCGGCGTCAAACTGCACTGGAGTCGACAAGCGATAGGGTATAGTGAGCACATGGAGTTTTAAGTAAAAGGAGACCCACCTTTCACTCTTCGGTATTCCCCCTCAATATCAAATTATTATTACACAAAATAATCCGCTAATAAGTGAGACAACTACCGTCCGTCGCCAAAGAGGAAAGACCACCCGGTACCGTACGCAGGTACGACACCCAGTTAGTTGCCTACCAGAACCTGAGAACTGTACACGCAAATAAATAATAAAAATGTGCATTGCTGTCGTCACTTCTCACATACCTATGCATTATTATAATTTTAAAATGTGGCATGTGGCTAGCAGATTGTAAGGTAAGAAATGATAGCAGTAGTTTTATTACCCCTTTGCAGAGAGCTAGGCAGTTCATCCAGCCTTAATTATTTCAAGAAATCATCGTCAGTGCATTTTAATGCTGAAACTTGATTGGACCACAACAATACATACTTGAAGTGATACAGTGCACATGCCTATAAGGAAACACTGGAAAATCTGAATGAATATATACTTGTGCAATGTATCCAAGGAGCAACAACTAATTTTGTCTTCTTTCCATTGACCACACTAAAATAATACGGGAGACGTGTGAATACAGATTTTACAGATCCATTAACCATTCAAAATCAAGGTTGTTTTTCTTGTGTGTCCCTCTCACTCTCTCAAGAGTTCTCCTGTCTAGTTATCATTCGAATGTCGCATGCATAGGTATATTGTTGAGGACGTCAGAGAGTATTATATAGCCATCTTCCTTTTTAAAAAACACGTTGCCTCCTCCTTCTTCTAGCAACCTCAATACAATAATACAAAGCAAGTAGGTACAAACGAGCCAATATTCCAAAGATCTGTACGGACACGTGTATGTACTAGTATTTCATGCAGGATGCTAAAATACAATGACATGGACGCAACTACTAGGTACTATCATGCATAATGCATCCAGCAGTCACAAATTCAATCGTATCGGAAAATCTAAATTCTATATTTTTATGATAATATCAGTGCTCAGTAATTCACGTAGGGAGTCAGATTCTCTCAAAAATCATATAATGTAAGTTATAATTGTAATTTAATTACATCCTTTTCAAGGCAGAAGACATCTCTCTTCACATGTGAGCCTACGGATTGCGTTTGTGAATAAGAACGACGAATCGCCAAGAGACCCGTGGCACACGGGTACGAATCTAAAGTCCACCTCATTGTTACACATGGATGAACTTAGGTAGGTAAGTACAAAAGTAGGAAAGTGGCCTCTAGGAAAGTGGATCATGTAGCACATGGTTACGCAGACGAGCATGTGAAATTATTTAACTCTCTTGCATTTTTTATCACCTTCAGTTTCTATTGCACAATGCGGTTAAAATATTATAGCTGGTACATTATAACTAACAAAAAGTATACTCTGAATCTTTTAGCACAATAAACCTTATAACGTGTTTTAATTTTGTAGGTTTTTAACTCTAGTGAGTAAGTCTAGTAGCAGCTAGTCAAGTCTGATTTTCATTCTTTCGAGTCCGAGACTGACTAGCTATAGTCATTTAAGCTAGAGCGACAATACTTGTCTCTTTTGTCCATTCAGGGAAGTTACAACAATGCTTCTGTCGAACATAATTATCCCTATGTACTCTCATACACGACATTAAAAACCAGAATAAAATTAGCTGTAAGTTAGACCATATAGTTTAAAAAGTCGTGGAAGAATTCAACCACAATATCTGTTTGACTTTTAAGGTCGTTGTCCCTAACAGTAGATATAATATCTTTAAGAAGCACAACAAGCTGCAACAAGAAACATAAAATGTACAGCTGATTATGCTAATTTAATTACCGCAAGTCACATGCAAAACTAACACACTAAAAGTTACTCCTTTCCGGGTGATTTCCGAATTTTATAAAAATTTTAATTCATAACATACCGAACTACGTGCTAATGAAGTGCCAATTTACCGGAATAGGCTGTGCATTTAATTGGAACAGAATACTACTCACAACAGATCTATTAAGTAGTAATTCATAATGAGGGGCTTACACAACTGACACTGACAGCAGTATCCTTCCATAATCTACTACCGCAAAGGAAGTTACCAGATAGCTAACTTAATAACGTTTCGACACAGCTTACGTCTCTAATAGGTAAATACTTGCTTCCGTATTTCAAGAATTTGAAAGGAAAGAAACGTGCGCACATGTCTGTAATAGGTCCTTACTTATAATATTTCTCCTCTTCCGTACTTTAATTGTTATAGAATCCTCAGATGTTGGTTTTAGCGCTATTTCTACTGAAACACGGTTATTAATTGTATAGTACTGTAGCTGTATGGAGTATTGCCCACGCAACCTTATACTAGTATTACAATACTAGAGGTGCTAAGACCTGTGTGAAAATAGTGTGCTTGTTTCAGTTTTCAAGTTTATTTTTTGTTCACAACAGAACACCTTACTTTCTAGTTCATTCTATTTTACTTGAAATAGTTCAAGCCCAGCCATTTTGAGACTTGAATTTTCCTTGATACAGGTGAAACAAAACTAGGTACTACAATTTAATAGAAAAACGATACCGATACCCCTTAAAAAACAACGTACAACGTAACTAACTCCCAGTTTTTTGTTTAGTCTGGGTCTCGTGTAATTACTCATGATTGAGGGTTAGCAGGAAGTTGGATACCAAGGGTTGTAAATAGACGATCCAAGACGTCATCAGGACGGTTATCAGAGATTTCTGTAATTTTTCTCTAGTGTTTGAAGTAGTTTATGCCGCAAAATATAATAAAGATAGCTAAGAAACAGTACAACAATTACTGCCGTCTGAGTTTTTCTTTACGATGATCGAGGTGCACTGTCTTTCGTTGTCATATCAAACAGAAGACTTTCCCCAAATATGCAGTACGAAATTCATGACCTGACCTTAGTAAATGGCTACAGCTAACGAGTATTGTGCAACACGGTATTCGGATAAAAAAGCCGTGAACAAAATACCCTCAACCACGTATTTGCAAGCATGAACTACTCTGTTTTTACGTAATAATGTATACATTCAGGGAATGTAATAAATCTTCCAATCGTTATTTACTAGCTATAAGTTCTAATAGTGTATTATGCATTACGCTGATTTAAAAAGAGTATTCAAGATTAATTTACGGAAAAGTATAGCAAATAAATAACACTACTTACACAGGTAACTATTTTCTTAAACTAAAACCAAAATACAGATGGTATTTAACTTTAAAATGATCTATCTGTAACTATTACGTAATTTGCTCAAATAATTACAACTGTGCTGTTGTATTATAAGATTATTAGGTAGGTACTACTGAGGGTATTTTGTCCAATGGCATTTTGTCCGGTATTCGTGCAACACAACAGGGTAATATCAAGTATAACTGCTCTCTGATGCTGCAGATATACCTATATACATAAGTATACCTACCTAGGTACATTCATACGATTATAGAAAATACACAAATTATGCTTCCCCCGGCAATAACATTAATTCCAGTGACATACCATGTGCTTTTAGCTGCACTATTGAGAATCAAATCAAGGTGAAGTATGTATACCTAACTATGCATAGTTGAAGTTGCAAATTTGGTATCTGCAATATAATGCCTGATGTAATTCATTAGCCCTTTCAAACCCCTTTCACGCATTTGCAAAGTCATGACCACATGATCTACTCGGTCCACCAGCATCACGACAACAAGACAACTGTCAGATAAGGCATTTAAAAGTATTTTGTACTCGACTTTGAGAGAGTTGATAATGCATATACTATCAGAGCAACCTTCAACTTCAACTTGTTTCAATGGAATAAATATCAATGATTAAAGTATGAAGTAATTCTCACTATGTATTTGCATCCCAACCCGAGCAGCCTGTGTGCTGTAAAGTGAAACTTTACAGTTAGTAATACGTTAATTAATACTTTACAATTAGTTAAATAAGTGGCGATAATTATTACGCATTAAGAGTGTGCACGCTTTAGGGAACTGGATCATAGAAAAATTACTACTAGTCACTCAGACAGACTACATCTTCCCTTATTTATAATTTTAGACAATGCAATTTACATATGTACATGACACAATAAAAATGTGACTAGAATTTTGCAATTTTATTTGTGTCATTTGACCATGACCAGGGGAAAGGATCGAATATGACAAGTTCACCCATCTACATTACCTATATACCTAATTGTCAATTGTAGTACCAACTCACTGGGCAGACTTACCCACTTGAGCAATAGATTAAGCGTGTAAGTATTTAATCAGTTATTATACATGTGAAACGCTTAATTAAAAAAATTGTTACAATACCAGTTCCTGGAGGAAAGTGATGTAGGAACCTACGTAAGCGACAATGGTTCTGTCGTGGAATTTAAACTTTTTTATTTCCATTAAATGCATGTATTTCACGTCATAATTACAGTTCCGTTGGGAATACCTAAACCAATAGTACAGAATACATTATGAAATAGTCGTCATGGGATCCCCCCGTCACTGGACCACCACCTACTACATTTGAAATCGCTCTAGTTAAGAAAACCTTCCTCGAATCAAGTTTAAATTATGTATACTATGAACAAATATGTACTTGTTATATACTATAAGCACTAAGGATGTTAATTAGTTTATTTACCCCTATAATAAGTGAAATTGTAGTTATGAACGTCTTACACATAAAAACATGTCTTTCCTTGTCTGTCTCTGTCTAAAGGCTTGCTGGTAAGCACTGCTTTGGTATTACATACTTATCTTTTATAGGTACATACATACGGTACACGTAATGCTGAATCAATACACGCGGCACGTCGTTTCCAAGTATGCGTATGAAGCCAATAGTTTAAATATACTGTCAGGATACATACATACCACGTTACTAATTCTTATAAAACAATAAAGTTGAAGGGGTGCGAAGGATGAGAGATAAATCAGAAATGCTTTTTATCAGTCCGCCTAGATTATAAGCCTGTGCGAAGTAACATGGATGGATCAAGGTCATACAGCCCAAATAAATACATAGGTTCAGAGTACAATAATAATAACTGAGCTCTTGTATGTTATGAACATTATTGCATAAGGCATAATATGCAAATTTTAGTTTTCTATTGATATTTTCATCCTTTTGTAAATGAGTCATCTTTCATCGAACCGTAGCTGGAAAGAACTGCTCTTCTTCTTGAATTTGTATTGGCACTGGTACTGATCTGCAATGTCTCCTACCATACTCCAGTAAATTTAGCGGCGCCCTGCGCAGATTTGATTACAGCATACTGCAGCACAGTCTGGGAAGTAGAGACGGAAATTCGTGTAGAGAACTCCGCAACCCAGCATTTGAGATGGTATGGGAAACTGTGCCATACATAGGTATATATATATATACATAGGTAGTTACGTAATATATATTGTCTCTGGAGGTAGAACACGCGCCTTTTCTCGTTCAATTTATTTACTAAATAACATAAGAATTTTTGAGAAATACGTAGTGTTAATGATACTATTAAATTCGAGACAATACACAATAATAATTATTTAGTTTCAAATGCATCATTATATTAAATAATTTTTGTACTCGTGTGTACATAGCTATAGCTATATGCATATCTGGGGTAGATGTGCACGTGAAGCCCACGCTTTAGTGCTGAGTAGATAGGTACACACACACACACAACTGTTCTCTTACGTGTGCATGGCTAAGGTCAAAGTCTAACAATAAACAAGTGGAAAGTACGAAAATACGGATAGCAATCTGGATAATTGCACCTACTAGTTAGTTCGCCACAGGCCATATTACTGTGTGCACTTGTAAACACTTGGTATAGTATATACATAAGCTCCAGCCCTCAACATGCTACGCTACAGCAGAAGGTATGAGCCTCCCATATGCATGCCTAGCCTTGAAATATTTAACATTATGTGCCTTTTTTTACTCTAGGCTCTATGTCTACACACAGAACGATTTTTCTTTGACTTCTGTACTTCAAAAATCATTTTATAATAAGGAAAGGAAGAGCAATGACAAAAGCCTGCTGAGGCAAAGTGTTAATTATTTTCCACAGTGAATGAACATCATATGATCCGCCCTGTCTATGCATTATCGATCAGTGGATTGCTATTCTATGTATGTGGTACATACGCTAAATGGTATTAAGTAATTCACAGTGCATTGTACGATCCCCTGCCCTGTCGCACTGTGCATCCAAAATCCGAAATATGTGTTGGCCTTTGACATCATTTCAATTGTACTGAGGCATTGTTCATGGCGGATGTTCATGCTGGAAGTAGCATTCATAATAATGTGACATTACAATGAATCTTTAACTTACTCCTTCATTTGACTATAAATTATACATACGAGATGCCGACATAAGGACGCGACCCTCATTTGAATGAAACTGTCCCCTAAAATCAGTACGTCGAATGTGTAAAAAGTAAGAGCTAGCTTTAGCATATATGTATGTTACCCCTTTAGTCTAATTCATTGAAAAACTTGCACGTAGAACAACGGAAAACCCCTTCAGGCTGTCGTGACTGTTTCTTTGTATTGGGGCTGAAGCTCCTGGGGCTTCTGAGAATTTTGCCTGGAGTTTACGAAAGCCCCATTTTATTCTTCATTGTTGATTGTTGGTTCAACATAATATATATCTTCTTTAAAGAACAACTATAGCAGATCCAATGCGAACTAAATGCAGAATAAGGCACATTCACGAATCCTTAAAGGCAAAATGAGGCATATCCATAACGCAGTGTAATGGATCAACCGCATTTGGACGCTTAAAAGACGATGTCGGCTACTAAGAAACAAAATGAGGGGTATCCAATTCAATACAAAATAATAGGCTCATTCGCCTACGATTAGTAACGGTCGATCTGTACTCGCAATGTGATTGTGACAGACGAAAAAACTCAGGAAATCAGCGATTATAGGTGCACATAAGTATATAGTATATACATAGGTAGGTACTTACCTATTATCTAATTTTCCGAATACGTAATGATCGTTATGTATAAATTAGTACGTATTACAAATGTAACTTTCACAATTAATTACTGGTAAGGAGCCTGGTACAAAAGCCTGGTAAGGAAATTCTGTTAATTGGAGATACCCAGTTAGAGAATAGTATCAACTTTCTCTACTTGAACGAAGGGCTTGAATAACCTATTTATTGTGAATTCAGGAAACTATCCCCAAGAAACCCAGAAGTGCGATCCAATCCTGTCACGTACTACGAAAGCTTTAGAAACTGAAGCAGTCAATCATTTTAAATTATTTTAGTGCATGGTTACCATGAAACAAAACAACGCAGTCCTTCATTCCCTATATCGTTGCATTCATAGCCGGGATGAAGGTTGTCAAAGAGTTACCCCACATACAAATTTCCCACACGTGCATTATAATGTGTTCTCAATTACTGCTACAACGAATTGTGCTACATTTACATAAAAGATTTCACTTTTATAATTGCTAAAAATATTTTTATTAATATGGGGGCTAACACTCAAGAATAAAATAGGAAGGGGCCCTCGACTTTTTGACTTTTCTGCGACTTAAGAGCTTGTTTGCGATAGAATAGACCTATTAGTAATGAACCCATACAGTCAAGATTATTTGGTGCCACCGATTTAACTGCAATTGTGTACAGGGAGATTTTGTCTGGATACCTTATTTACAAATGACTGCAAACATAGATACAGAAGCCTTACGTTCTGGAAAATCAACAGGAAAAATATTCAGTTCAGTTTAGAATGCATAAAACACATGGAGACCACATCCACTTATCCCAAACATTGCATAGACTTTACACTTTAAATTAATTATTATTAAGTGTTAGGTAATTAAATATTTCAACATGCAGTAGAACATCACATTCATTCCTACGAATTTAATCAATTGGTTCGTCGTCCACTCGTCCTTGAGAGGAGGACGAGGACAGATAGCTTCAAAAAAGTTATACGATGCAAAACATGAATATTTACATACGTGTATGCAAGGTCCACGCAATAATAGTAGATTATGAAAAGAATTTTGGCTCATTGGAGTATATGTATGCAAAAAACTAGGCATTGAAATGTTGGCAGTGACCGACAGCAGCAGCGCACTACTCACACTCTGAGATGCACCTTGATTGTCATCTGTGTTGTTAAAGAGGCACAAGTCCACTTTCATTCCACACATTCATGTGCATTCTATCCTTTACGTGTATGTTTGTTTTTTTACCCTTTGTACATGTCTTTGGTTTTTCTTGCCAGAGAACATTTTTAGTCGTATTTGTCAAGCGCAAACTTGTGGAGAAAAATTAGTCAAAAAATAATAAAAATTATAACGACTATATAATGAGTAGTAAGTGTAGTCAAAGTTGACTATCCCTGGAAATCCGCCTTGATTCGCTCTGTGGATTCTGTGGCGTTAAAGTAATTAGACTTACATTTATAATATGTAAAAGGAAATAAGTAATTTGGAAATTCAAAATAAAACACTTGCATTTAATTTCAATCGCGAACGACATCCAGGAGCAAGGACTGAATCAAAATGTGTTCGACACTGAAAACCAGTAATAAAACCAGCTTTTCATTTTGTTTCGGAAACTACTTTTACAAGTTAGACATCATCTCTATTCATTGCAACGCGATCTGTAAACTCTAAGCATTTCAAAACATCACCTTAAGAACGTATATGTAGCTTCGATTTTGTTTTTGCAACTGGTGAATGACTTCAATAGCTGAATAAAAAATGCAGCGATTACTGATTTTCTGCTGGTTCTGGCTAAGAGATTCGAATGGGAATTTACAGCGCACGTAAATCGAAATTTATTAGGTAAGACCTTGATTTCACTTGTAGGTTTAACACTTGTTAAGCTATCAATTATTTAATGCGTGAAATCCGCATTAAACATAGTTTTTAATAACTATTATTGCAAATTTTTCACCCTAATTATTGATACACTACAGCAAGTGTTAAAGCTAAACAACGATTAACATCTCAAGTGAAATCAAGGTCTAATAACTTTATAGCATAACTTTATTGATTGTTAAACTTGAAATCACTTCCCCTATTGAATTTGAAGGAACTCGAGCATGGCCCAGGTGCTACTGTTATAACTTACTTACGCATTCATTTCTTGATAGCACATTAGAAATGCGCCCTAAATATAGATAGGTATGTTGTATGTAGGTGCAGGCTTGCTGCGTAAACCAAACATTATTCCTTCATTATACAACGTACATTTGTCAACGTTTTTACTAAACTTCTTACATAATGTGACGGTAACGTCGTTAGTACACACAATTAGTTCTTTTAATGTCCTTCAATTCTAAGTATACATTTTTTGTATGTTATTTGTCAAGGCATCTTTGATGTTCGAGTATAACCAGTATGGTATTAATATGTTTCGCACTCAACTCTCAACTTCAAGCCAGGCAACTGAATGCTGGACGCTTGTTTAAAAAAAGTATCAAGCAAAAACTACCGAGAAGCTCCTTGTTGGTGTTTATAATGTTCATTTGAAACATGAAATGATGTATGGCTTCTCATTTCGCATATATTTTCGCTACATTACAATAACAAGTGTAGAATGAAGTTTGGGTTGAAGGTCTCTAAGAAACTATTTTGTTTGTTTTCCTCCACTTGCATTTATTTTTTTGTAATATGGTATGTTATTACTCCTTTATAGCACTAACAATAAGAGCTACGCAATAACTACGATTAAATTTTGTGCTCACAATTTATGACAACAAAGAACTCAACATGGAGGCACACAACACTAGCACCTAGTTAAAAAAATCGAAGAGCCAACAAGATTTTTTTCCTCCCTACGCGTAACCTTCAGTATTTATTCTGGTTGTATGTACATCAGTCACGGCGAGCAACCTAAACCCGCATGTAATTTATTCTCCGCAGTTAAGCCGTGCACTTTAACGCACTGTCATTTCTAATAATACGGATGTCAAAATTGCCTGCAAATTTCTAATTAAATACTTTGGTCCCTGATTAGATTTTTTAACTTGATTATCCCTACTTATTCGGAAATCCGGGGAATAATATCACGGGTTGATATTATAACTAAAAGATGCACAAATGCATTACAAGGCAAATCGTAATCGCTTAGATTTACGATTTGTTCATTTTATTCTAGTCTTTTTCTAACCTTTTCATAATTTAACTAACAGCTCACACATGTAGCTCTGGCATCTGTCAATTCGTTACTTAAACCTACTTGTTAAAGCGTAGGTATTTATGTGTGCCTTTCTTTCCTGGGGGTGGGGAGGTATTTTTGCGTACGAAGAAAACTAATCTTGAAGTCGACGGATTTCTACAGTAAAAGATCTGTACATACAGTTTCTACCAGCCCGATAGTTAAAGATAATAAATCCAAGGAAGGCTCTTTTGAACGTCTAGCGACATCACACCACACGAAAGGGGAACTTACCATGTAGTTAGCGCTCAGCCTATCATTGCATTGAACGTTTTTCTATTTCCCCTTCCGTGTTAATGCTTTTTTATCTTTAAAAACTTAACTGTATCGTTTTATTCTGAAAAATTACACGTGTGAAATATTTTTTGAAGATAATTATTACTTTAACGGTATCTGGAGAAAATACAAAAAGAAAAACTTCGCTTTGTCACTGTCTGCTACTGAATCTGGGTCGGTGATGATATTCATTTTGGTATTTTTGAGTCGTTTTTTTCCTTCGTCTTCCCCCTATCCAGAAAGTAGGTTTACTTTGTAGGGCGGAGTAGCATTAACGACACAGACATGGAAACTCCAATAACGATACAAGTGCTAGATGCAAGTACAGTTTAATACGATAACAAATCTGTGATATCCATTGAATCCCTACCGGCGACAGCGTATAGCGATTAACGGTACTGAATATCCGTATTTTACAATTTAAATGTACAGAAACAAGAATACTGAGCAAAGTGTCGCATCACCATCCCACATACTAAATAATTGTTATAGCTTCAAATCCGAACGTGAAATGAATGAGTAAAAGTGGAAAATTGTCTTTTGATTTGCTGTTAGTCTTGCCGATGACAATACATTTGCGGCGAAATAGAAAAAAAAACTAAAGTACAACAAATAATAGTACTCTTGCTCATCATGCACAGGTAGGAGGTGCGAGCGTAATTATTCCGTAGTCACAACACACGGGCCAGATAAGGCAAAGGTTGAGGATTACCACTATATTAATATATGTATGTTGAACTAAATTCCGTAAGTACACAGCAAGTAAAAAACGTACTTGTAGTGACTACTGGTACACAGGTAATGTACACAAGGTAAGGGTCAATCAACTAAAATGACAAGATGAAGATGAGGTGAGCGAGATCAAAGTAGGAAAACAAAACGAGTCTTAAACTCGAACTCACCTGAATAAAATAACTTGTAGCTAAATCAGTCATTGGCATTCCCAAGCCAGTTGTGAAAATGAGTTCGAATAAGATACCGTTCTTCCTTTTTGCTTTCTTCATCTTCTATTTTGTAATTTCACAAATTTTTTTACCAAAGATCAACTATCATTAGCCTAAAACTGCTTAAATTTGTCTTAGAATTTTATAGCATAGCATTCATTGCAATATTTAAATACTTTATAAATTAACGCATTTCGATTCGTGAGATACGAGGAATTCTTTAAATCCAAGTTTGTGATTAATTTCAGGTAGAAGAAATTTTGTGCCATGGAAGACTCATGAACCCACCAGCCAGAAACGCCATGTGGAGAAAAGGCTACCCAACTCCTGAAGATTACACCGATAATGAACTCTGGTGCGGCGGTTACACAAGTACGTACTTCATTACTTTCAATTTATCTAACAGCAGCTGAGTCATCATCGTCACTAATTAGTTAATTATAAAAAATTCTGAATGTTCTTTCTACTCTCCTTCCGTAAAAACTCAGTGGTTTCATTATTAAAATAACTTGTTTTTAGCTCAATGGGAACGCAACAATGGTTCGTGTGGAATCTGTGGTGATCCTTGGGATGAGGTTTGTTTAGCTTGTTTTTTTTATTTAGAATGATACATAAATAAACAGTCCCACTATATTTTGTATTTATACGATACCAACTAAACTCGCCACTAAAACGATTTATATAATTTGAAAGAAACCAAGAAGACATGAGCCTGGGGGTCCATTTGCTTCCGGAATAATAGTCAAACGCTATGCACCCGGGCAGGTAAATATTAAGCTGTTACACATAAAAACTAGTGAAAATTCTAGCAAACTTGGATTATAAATCGCAACAAAGTGAGTTGGTGTGGGCTAAAAGTAATTGAATGCTTTACGCTAGTTAATTGAAACAGAAGTTGAGCTGACCACAAACCATTTAGGAACATTTGAATTTCGACTGTGCGAAAATAACGACCCTAATAGAATCCTTACGGAGGACTGTCTCAAGTAAGTCCCCAGGCCTTTTAATATTTCAACTACAGTACAGATACATAAATGCAGGTCGATGTTTAAAGACACTAAAGACAGTGACAGTATGTAGCTGCTTTAGTAGCTGCAGTTACTGCATTTTGTCCATTTTTCACACTGTCATGAAAAGGTTAACGTAGTAAACATTTGACTAATTATTTTTATATTTAGGCATACTCTGCAAGTTGAAGACGAGAATGGGAGACTCTTGGACAATTTTACAATTCCAGCTAAAAGTGAAGCTAGAGAGACGTTCTTCTTGAGAATTAAACTTCCACCCAAAGTCTCATGCACCCATTGCCTTCTTCAATGGAAATACACAGTTGGTTAGTTTTCAAGTTTTTACTCTACGAAAATGTTTACGTAGAGCTTCTACATAGTTTAAAAAAGTTAATCCTATTCTTAAATCGGCTCTTTTTATTACCGCAATTTACTAAAATACTGATTTCCTTGTTATACATTTAATCTCTCGAATCCAAGTGATACAAAATGTAATATTGGTAGTTAGTTAAACAATATTGAACAATATTGAACATTGCTTTCACCTGTCTTTCTTCTTTGTTGACAATTGAAGCAAACACATGGGGATCCTGTGACAACGGGACGATGGCTGTTGGTTGTGGACCCCAAGAAACGTTTATCAATTGCGCAGATGTGGCCATTATTCCCATCACAGGAGGCCAGGGGCCACCCAAACCATCATCCAAAGATCGCGATAACCCATTTTTAATTTACTACAAAGATTACACCAAAGACGGAAATCCATTAACTCCTTTGGTGATTAGGTAAGTTTTAACTATTAATATAGTCAAAAGCAATAAACTTTGTTAGAATAAATTAGTAAGACTTAATGTTTCCCCCATTATTTGTACAGAACGCAAGTCTGTCATGGAACAGGAACGTATAAAGCCGTCCCTGGAATTGATGCGTGGTGTCAAACTAATTGTCACAAATATCCTCCCAGCTGTCCAGCCGATAAATGCTTTTGCCCTCAAACGTGTGAGGGCATTGGAGCCTTTAAGGATGAGCCAGGAAATGAAATGTTCTGCAATGAGATGTGTCTCACATACCCACCCAAATGCCCAGAAGATAAATGTGTCTGTCACTAGAAACTAATTCAACTTGAACTGAAGTTAATGCATTATCATAGAATGACTAATTGATTTAGTTGGCCCATCAGTCAGTCATCTGTCATGTCGTGTAGCAGTATCAATTGCATTTATTTCATCACTAATTTATTTCTGATTTCCAACAAAATAAAATATGAAAATGCATCAAAATTGTTGTTGAATCTAGTTTTTTTTTTTACTTTTTACTGCGATCTTCATGCTGATTTACAAATTAACCCTGAAGGGGTAACGTGCATTTGGGATCCCAGTATTTTCATGTGCCATCACTCACTTTACCTACATGTGTGATTACTAACTACTGAAGCATTTTACTGCCTCAGCTCGTTCATATCAATTGCCATCAGCCACACCATCTAAGCATACGTGCTGACACTGACATTACTGACCCTGTCAATACATAACACTACTGATAGGATACTGGATACGACTGGACCACTGGACGTACTTAAACAGTACCTACCTTAAGCAATCCAAATTAAGAATCAAACGCATTAGTCTGACACACCTGATGAACCTTCCAATTAGTGAAGATCACATACTCACATTATAGTCTAATTACTACCTAATTACCCATTTTTGATAAATTGCAAAAAATACCAATGTTAGTGGCGGCAATGTGGCTTGTACGACCAAATAATAGCTTAATAGCTTACATAGGTTACATATGCTAGATATCGTTTGTACTTCTTACAACCGCAATGACAGATGAAAGATTGATTGTAAACGCATCATTAAAAAAACTCCATTTGTAATAGTTCTTTAACATCCCATAAGGACGATGGATTCATGAATGAATGAATATTAAGAACGCACCATTAAGATGGGTTCAAGATGGGTATGTTCAGTAGAGGGAATTAATAGGGGCTAAATGTGGACCCCATCATTATGATGAGTTATTATTATAAATAGACTAATTTTTCGCATAAATGATGGGTTCCAAAAAGGTTTTAGTGGTGTACTAGTAGACACCTCCATACCTAATTATTACACTATGCAAGAGTGCCTTCTTAAATACGACGAGGGATGCCCCTACAATTTCAAGCTCAAGCTAATAGCAGTGAAGTTACATCGGCTACATCGGTATCGGTACTTGGACTAGTAGGTAGGTATAGGTATTATACTTACTTTAGAGTGTCAGACAGTCAACAATTTGGAACACAAGAGAACTTCACAAATAATCTTTGATAGCGCTGCTTAGTTAATTTGTTTACAACCGTGCCGAGTACCTCCTATAGATAGTTGGGGATGACTGAATGGCTGTATAGTTTATCTATAATAATATAAAAAAAAAGTACTTTACATCTACTACTATATGCTATAGTAAATAGTAGGTATATTCGCTCATTCACTGCTTAGTGCAATATAGTGTTTACACTTACAGTTTATGATAATCATCATTTAGCAGATTTAGCACCCACCGACCAACTAACCGACCAAGAACCAACCAACCTCTCCACCTCTCTCTCGCTCGCGTCGCACGTAATGACTCGAAAATAATACACAAAAGTAACTTATATTAGTATTAAAAAGAATTTTTACAGCTCCACTCTCCGCTCATCCCAAGTCGTCTCGTGCTCTCTCTCAACAATAGGAATAGACACCTATAGTATAGATGATGATGATAGAGGCGGAACATATTTTGCATGCGAATTTTTAATGATTTACGGACGAGGATGGAGAGTGGAGTGCGAGCGAGGCGAGAGAGAGAGAGAGAGAGAGAAAGAGATGGGATCACACACTTGTCTCCCATCCACTACTCACTATTATGTGCCATATTAAATCTGTAGGTTTCTTTTTATCCGCAATGTGCAGAAGATCCCAAACGATGGACTTACTGTAAAAGGATCCCAGACGTGCACTTCTTCAATTAGCGACAGGTGAGCGCATTGTATGTAAAGAAGGCCGCGCA
>JAQFZC010001656.1:0-28030 GCA_034695205.1 Dicyrtoma fusca | reverse complement strand
GATTGAAGTAAGGTCTGAGGCTGGAAGTTTCCATTCCAGTCTGCAGTCCTAACCGCTCACCCAAGCACGCCTGCTTTGTAGGATATATGTATGGACTGACTAGAGATTTTAAGCAAAGGTTTTAGACTTCTTAAAGCAGAAAAAAATTGGCACTAACGTTGCACTTTTTAAAAAAATGCGAAATTGAAAATTATAATAAGCGTTGTAATACATGTGACTGAAATGAAAGCCCGTATTACTTTCTGCATGATGCATGGTTATTGATAGCAAATCTGTGTATTCTGCATCAACAAGGCAACTATGAAGGAACTACCTAGTTCGTAAAAATCTGCCTGCTAATAGAAAGACTCTCAGCCCAACACTCCGAAATGCAATTAATTAAATATCAACAGAAATGCCATAACCTTCAGCTCCACCCGAAAGTACTGCTGCCCTATGACATACAATTACAAGTCTTGCCCAATAAATTTCCCTCACTATAACGCTGGGCTAACGCTCCACGGCGTGTTACTTGCAAAATCCATAATGTTATTTATTTATTAGATAGAAAGTTTATGGCAGCTGAGTGTACGTACATGTATACGGGAGGAACATTAGCAGCATAACACAATTTTAAGCACTACTTAATCCTTTACTATTGTGTATTACTTATAATTTTCACCTTGGGACTAACAACTTTCTTTTCCTTTCTTTCCCGTCCCACTAGAACTCTAGAATTCAACTCTAAGCCATGAAAAGTGGATACTATGTGAATTCACATTGTACTGCAAGTGCTCTCAATAGGGGAAGCTTTTTATGTAGCAACTACAATAAAATAAACTCCTGTCTTACTAGTTAGACTCCAACTTCAGAGTACGCCTATTACTGTTGCCTATGATACTATACGATTCGGCACGATACTAACTGCCTTCAAGCTATCCGAATAAGAGAAATAAGCATATGTAGGTATGTACCTACTTGCATCACTTGCATGGCTTGCCACCATATCCATATCAACCGCACTTTTTGTTAGTTCCACATATCTATGTACTCGAAAGTACCTATTCCGTCAAAAGCAACTCCTTAGAAGCCTTGCAAATATTAAGTCGTAGGATTGGGTGTGAGAAGAGCTTTGGGAAAAGGTAAAAATCAAGATAGTGTGTTTTGAAAAGATGCAAAAAGGAGCTATGTTCGTGAATTCAAAAACTGGAAAAATAGTTTTTACTTTTTGAAAAATGTAAAAACATGATATTAGCCATTTCAAAAAAGGCAATAATGGAAATAAGGTTCTGAAAATGAGTACAAAACGCACCGTTGTTAGAGTAAATAAAAACATTTAAACTGTTTGAAAAAGTAATATTAGTCTTTTCACAAAGTACAAAACTAGATGTACCCTTTTTGAAAGAATGTAAAACAAGGGCATTTACACATTTCGGAAAATTCATGGACGATAAAGTCACACTGTAGAGGCCCCTCGGAAGTAGAGTATTGGTTGTATTGGTGTTGTTTGGAGAGCTAAAGGTCTGGAATAAGTAGAAAAACAACTCAACTCATCGACTCTCCAGATGTATGTACCTACGTTACCGAGTGAAAGCAGGCCAGGCCCAGCCCAGCCCGGCCAAACGTACCGTTAGTGTATGACAGGGCGCAATTTATGCAATATCCTTGTTCTTTCATTTTTCCATATTTCATTTCATTTCGGCTCCTTTCACAGTCCTTGTTTTCTTTCTCACATTGGGATTTGCTACTGCATTCAAATTAAATGAATGAATTTTCGCATTTATTTTTCGAGGAGTGAGACGGAGACGGTATGCCTGTCTGTCGACCGGACTACCTCCCTCCCTCCTTCCCTCCCAGGCTGACTGGCTGACTGTCTGTCTGCCTAATCGTTTCGTGGCAATATTTCTATTTCTGCACTTACGTGGTCCTCTACTTATTTGCTTTCGATTCAAATGGAATTGGAGAACTAAAGGACGGGAGTACGAGAAGAAATACGTAGATAGATGGATAGGGAAAAGAGACATCCTTCAACTTGTCACATTGATCGATGAATAATTTTTCCCTCCCAGTCTATATAGGGCTAACCCACAAATACCTTCATATATTATTTTCACAATTCCGCTACCTACACAAACGCTACATACTCCTATCCCTTCCCTAAGAAGACGAACAGAGCACAGAAACATCCATAATCCATACTTATCACTTACGTGGGAACGTACAACAAGAGAAGACGTCCATATAGACGTAGAAGTAGTTTAGTTCCATCAGCATACGACATAAGCTTTAGCTGATTTGAGGCCTTCCAATTCTAAAGTTATAGAAACGGGGTTCTGGAAATGTTTACAGGCCTGGTTTTACACCGTTTAGAAACGAAAATTTCACGTTTTGTCTATAACGAAAAATGTAAATATCATAGTTTTACAACTTTTCGAAATGTTAATAACACGATATGCCTTTTTGAAAAACTGTAACATTATGAACAACAACTTTTCAAGTTCTTACAATCATGTATTGTCCTTTTCTAAACATGTAAATTCATTGCCTGGTCTTTTCAAAAATGACTCATTCGACTCAAAATTTATTGCCGTCATATTGGCAAGGCCCCTTGGACTTTAGTATTCGCCCTACATAAGTATAGCATACCATTGTGAAATAATTGTGTACGTATGCATCCACATAATATGTATAAGAATATCTAGGGCATTTACTGCTCGCATATGTTACACTTGTCATTTGCTCTGTAGCATAGGTAATAAATATAGGTACCTATGTATGTATATCCATACGACGAGGGAGTTTGGCTGTAGAAGAAACATAAATTGGAAGAACATAGGTATTGACTGTGAGGGCGGCAGGCATTATTTAAATGCCTATGTTTGACAACTTAACACCCAGTATGTATTAGCTGGCGTCTTTTTAGAGATATTTCCTCCAAACTTCAGTCAGTTTGACTTCAACTGGGTCTAATGTAAGTAATAATAACCAAAGACGTATACCAGAGGCACTCATACATATACCTATTGTGCAAGCGAAGGCTGAAAGGAAGCTAAGGTTGATCGGAATTCAGTTCAGTGGGGAATAAAAGACGACAGTGGGTTATTTTCTTAGCTAATTTATACTCATTCACCTTCCTTCCGTAAAAATACTTGCATAGGAAATTCAAGCTTTTATCATATTATACTCACAAATATTACATGCGTGAGTCCTTCTGAGGGGCCTTGTAAATATATGACCACAAAGAAATTTCCACATTGCACGTTTTATACATTTTAGAAATGTTAATATCGCATTTTCTCTCTCAAAGTACAAATTCATGTTTTATGGCATAATAAAAGGTAGGTACCGATCTACTGAAATATATTACCTACATAAATTAGTAGGAAAGTTAAGAATTCGATAAGATAGTACGCACATTACCTACCTACTCTCAAGTAGTTTCCTAACAAGGCTGGATAAAATTAAATAAAAATGTTTTTGTAATAATAATTGTTTTATTATTGTGCCACGAGGACTGTTGTCTATTTGACTAATACTGGCCTGATAGTTGATAAGATCCTGGTGAACGATGTTCGAAATCAATTATTGTTCTCTCTCAACAGACTTCCCATGGAGGAGATGAGATTTTGGTTAAAATGGCCTAGCTACTTTGTACTCATTTACTCGAGTGTGACTTCCCTCTCTTGAAATTAGACTACAATATACAGCGCGGAAATGATCAAGAGCTGAAATCGCATATATCTGATGATGACTGGATGATTACTCTTCCTCCGTGCGTGAGTAGATTGCGGATTGTGGGTTGTGGATTGTGGTGGAAGCTACGTCGCGTCGTGTCTGGAGGCAAACACAAGTAATTGGTCTTCTGGGAATCGACATTTAACTCTTTAATAACTCAAGTGAATATCTCGGGCCTATCAGGCTCAGAAACATAAATAGCTATATGCAATTATATAAATCACGGCAGTATGAAAGGACAGAGGGACCCACGTACGTATCCGAGAGCCCATTCATTATTTTACGGAAAATTACAGGTAAGATGATATCACTCTGGAGTCATTAGTACTCGTAAGTGCATTTTCAAAATTGATTTCTCAATCTTTGCAGAACCCATTATTGCTCGAGCCAAAGCCAGTACAACAATTGAACTTTGTAAGGATTTCTCCGGAAAAGAAATGACCGCAGCAGTCACATTCACTGAAGCCAAAATAACCAATTTACCGTCGACATCCAGACAATTTGAGGAAACCAAAATACGGACATGGCGTGTACTTTATATAAAAAATGTTCAAAGTACTGATAGCAGGAAGTTGTCCACCTCTTTCTCGTCCTTTTCCGAACGGTCTTAGCCCACCACTTCCACCTGCCTAGTGTTTTTCCTAAAGGTTTGTCCCTAACCCATTTAACTTTAACAATAATATACGACGAGGAGGATGGAAAGCTATTAAGATGAAGTTTTAGCAATTACGTCTCCATTGGCGAAACCCTACGAGAATGAGAGCGAAAGAAGGGTATGCAATGTAGCTTGTGGACTTTTGATCACAGGAGATATGTATGCATGTATACGCGTTCAAAAATATACCCCTGTGCTACCGTTACGTGAGCTGCTCAGTATGAAAAATCGTGGGTGAAGAAGCATTGTTGGGCATGTTCAATCCCTGCTGACAAGTACTGGGAGGACAAGTAGTGTTATTTAGTTGTTGTTCTGACGAATTCAAGTTAGTATTTTAGTTTTTTCAAAAATGTGAAAGCCCTAAAACTACATGTGGACGCACAGAAAGACTGACAAATAATCATGTATACCTATGTTAATTGAAAGATAGTTAAAGATAACGATCTGCCCGTCTTTCGTTGCGCTCATAAAATATTGTAAAATTACAATTGCGCTTTTAAAAAAGAGCATAACTGGCATCTTCAGCTTTCAAAAAACCATAGGAAAACCGGTATGTACGAAGTACCAACTTGCACGCTGTACTTGGGTCACAGTGCTTCTTGACCGACGATATAAGATTTGGAGATCCATACTATTGTATAGGGCGTACATGCTCACGTCAAAGGCTATGCTGTAAAAACAAAGCCCATCTTTCTCTAAAAGTTGGTGCATTCGATTTCCCATAACCATCAAAATTGTTTTTCGTCAATAGCTCTTTTTATAGTTTCCTCAAATTCTCATTCCAAGGAAGATAGAGAGAAAGCGGTGAAGGAAGCGCTCACTTCCAACTCCAACGCGAGAAAATTTCACAATCATGTTATTAGCTTTCTGCTTTGGCTTTTTTGGCTGGTTTACCATGCGATCGAGTTTTCATGGACTCTCCACAGATACGTTACTTGGAGAGATAGTGCAGGTAGGTAGGACGGTACATTTCTCCAAGGTGGTTGGTCTTTGTGACTTTCAATTTTTCGACTTTTCAACATTAAATCATAGGCTTGGGTTAAAATTCAATCTTTCCTCCGGTCTGAAATATATTAGTATGGAAAAAGAATCCTAGGAAAACACCCGCTCGTTATTCTATATTTGTCTGTGTGTTCTACTTGGCGACTTCAACCGAGTCATCTTCTGTCCTTCCATTTCTTCTAACCAAAAGGAAGGAATCTCCTCGCTCCCTGGACTGACGACTGAAGATCAATGTGAAATGTGAAGGCATCAAGGTAAACTCTCCTCTGAAAAGTTCTAATAACGAAGCTCTCTGACTTACTACAGAGACGAAAGGTTGACAATAGATAAACAACCCTTGCTCAACCCAGCGTTAACTTCAAACATTGACATGAAAGGAAACGGCATATCAGCAGAGTAAACCGCCAACTATCTCCAACCAACTTTACCCGGGCATGGCAGTAGCTCTGGAACTGACACTAGCCCTCGTCCTATAGTCTCCGCCGTCTCCAGTCAGTTATGTACCTACTTAGTATAGAGTGGGTTGGTAGGTACGTAGTTAGCAGTACAGACTCGGCAAACATTGGATGAAGAAACCCGAAAAGTTTCACTTCACAAATTGCCCATAGAGAGACAAGTAGAACGGTGGTAGGTACATGCGGATTTGACTTCATACACGTACTCCCGTAATTGCACCGATTACTGTTATAGAGATACTTATTAAACTCATATAAATGGGACTCAGAGCATCAAGTTCAGCGTGTACTCAGTAAATCTAGGTAAATGCTCCAAGGAAATAATTCCGGCTGCCTCCGTCTGATTGCAGAGAAAATTGAAGTTGGCATTACTTACATAGTCAGCTATGAACGAGTACAGGTTCCCTACTACCACTGCAGTCAGTATTCTGTGCATGCAAACGGCGTAGGCAGAGACCTTTCAAATATCACGCCATGCAATTTACGATCAAATGAGCCAGTTTTTAAAAAAACAAAATCGTCAAAATAACATTCTTAAAAGTTGCGAAACATGATACTGCACTTTTTAAACACAAGGCAAAAGTCATACTAACCTGTTTACAATTTGTTAAACCAGGTATTACGTTTTTTCAAAACACGCAAAACGCAATAATAACATTTGGAAAAGTTGTAAAACATTAAACGACACTTTTTATTCTTAAAAAAAGTCATAACAGTAACGTTTCTTAAAAGTGTAAAAAATGACAATATACTTTGCAAAAAATGTATACCTTCATATTAGCGTTTTCATACCGAAATTTTCGAAACTTTCTTTCTATGACGTCATTTTTGAAAGGCTCCTAAGGCTTATACAAGGCCATAGCTGTCTCTGTATGTACCTACGTAAAGCTGACTTTCGCCAGACGTAAACAAGTCTTACTAATAGTTCCTAATACAAGGGAAAATGAACTCCTGTATACGGTTATTGCGTGGAAACTCTCTTAAATAAATGTTATACTTGTCTCAGCACTATCGCTCTCTCTCCCTCCTTCTAGAGCACATATTTCAGTTATTAATTATTTTTCTGCACACGGCATCAATTCATCATTCACTTCAATTCATCATAAGTGCAAGATAAGACAGTTGTGTTCTCTGCAAGGTCTTTTTGAGTACCTACTACCCACCCATTATTATAGATTGTGGCAGCTCTATGATGGCCTCCTTACGGATTAGATTCCAGATTAGTTAATTGACGGTGTAGTGCTTCCCTATCGATTCCATATACAATTTCCTGGATTATGAGGGAAACTAAAACTCGATTTAATGAGATTTGTATTATTTTCCATCAGAATTCAGTCAATTACTACAACAACTTAGGATGAGCAAATTAAAGCCAAGACTTTGAATCGAGTTACACAACAGAACTGGTTCTAATGGTGGTAGCAATTGATCCTGTTTCAGAAGGAAATGAACGCTTAAGTGTAATTAAAATAAAACTTGGGCGAGTAACTTTGCTATAGTGATCAGGCAGGTAGGTATAATAATAATTATGACTAATACTAAAATGAAAATGAGCTCCTGATGAATGCGTCAGTCCACCTACAGTACTACTGCAACGGCTTATCAAAGAAATACAGAGCTTAGACTTTGAGAAACTAAGCACCTCTCCTGCCTAATATAAAATAATTAGATTTGTCAGCAAACACAACTTCAATAATTCTGGCAGGTACGTACTGCATATACCTACTTTTGTCGAAAACTTTAGTTCCATTTTATAGTCAAAAGTCATAAGTCTCATATAAATAAGATTATATATGACAGTATTTAAGACCGTTATCACACTGTTCTTAGGTTCGTTTGTTCAAGATTGAGTCTGAATAAAAGTTATGAGTGTCTCCCGTTCCATTCGGCGGAGGCACTCACTATGTACACCGTGTAGGAGTGTGACTGTTGACATTTATAGGTTCCTTTCACTTTCCCGTCAGTCTTGGCGTGGCAGGCAGGCTATTGCAATAATATTAGTTCGCTCTCGATTGTTTGAGATGGAGGGATTCGAGTGAAAGTAAAAGTGAAAGTCAAGCTTATTGTTAGTCAACGGGCTTTTGTTTTTGTTTGGTGAAACTTTCTCTCGCCTAGCAGAACGTCTGCCTCTGCGTACCATGCCATGGCGTGGGGTCCTACTACTAGTTACTAGAGCCTTCTTCTTCGTGTATTCCTACTCGGCAAGTATACCGTGCCACCTTTATTGGCACCAGCAACCATATAGGGCTAGGAGGGACCGTGAAAATATGACAGCGCATTAGTTTGGGGGTCAACTGACTTATTCTTAAAAAGGTCAAGAACTGAGTTTCCATGTTTAAAAACGGTGAAATAGGATATTTAACGTTTTGAAAAGTTCCAAAACATGTTTTTATACTTTTCAAAAAAGGCAGAACGAGACAGCGGTATTTTTAACAGTTATAACACATAACTTGATCCTTTACCAAAAACGTCAAAATGTGAATTTAACTTTTCAAAACAAACTGTGAAATTAGAATTTTTAAAAGGTTTAAAACATGTTTTGGCACTTTTCCAGAAGAGCAAAATGTCATGTTAACATGTTAAAGGGTTTAAAGAATGATATTACACTTTCTCAAAAACTATAAAACTTGGCATTAGCATTTCTGAAAGTATTAAAACGCGCCATACAAACTTTTTCAAAACACAATTTATATGACGTCGTATTTCCAAGGCCCTGTAGACGTAGGAGTGAGAGCCCGAGTGTGTAGAAAGTGTGGAGGAGAATAGCTATATATGTATGGACACAGACAAGGGGAAGTTAGATGCTGTGTACACACTACATCCATTCACCATTCGTACAACCCTTGTCTTTTAAATATCCGCATAGCTTGATTCTTTCCAAGATCACAATATAAAATGGTAATGGCAAAGTATGTATGTTTGTATGATTAAGCAGTACGCTACAATTCCCTCCAAAGGCTCTGCTGCTGTACAAACGAAGGACGAGGTTCTACGAGTTGGAGCAGCAGCAGCCAATGGTGGAAGGTAAGCGAGTAAAAACGGAAAATGGAAAAGCAAAGAGTAAAAAGGAAGTAAAGATGAAAGAAGAATGTGCAGAGAGTCGACAGAGCGTGTAGCCTGAGATTAAACTAGCAAAACTAGAGCTTCACATTCCAACCCTTCATTACAGTCAACTAAATCTTTTCTTCCTATAAAGCCATGCATGGAGAGCCACGTTATAACTCCCTGCGTCTTTATGCTCTCACTGCGTAAGGACTTGTTTCTATGTACGTCCATGGACACATGCACATTTCACATCAAATCAAAAGAAACAGGTAGCTAGGACATTGGCATTTATATCGTTGCTGAAGAAGCATTGAGGCTTCAGCCCAGCTCCGCTCCAAAGCATTGTGACGCAAGCCCAGTGACCCTTTAATGCCATTTTGACAAAAGTATAATAATCAACTTTTTATTTCTGTTTACAACAAATGTAAATACTACTTTTACTAACTGCAAAACTATTATTTACACTTTTGCAAAATAGTAAAACTAATACTTAGTCTTCCATAGTACAACTGCTACTAGCACTTTTTTTAATAAATTAGAAAACTACAGTTTTCAAAAAGAGCAAAACTGATATTTGTACTGTTTGTAAGCACACATGGTTCCTTCACCCACGATATACAGATGGCTTGTTATATCTTTTTCAAGACTTTACCTGAACGGATTAGAGCTCTCAATAAAACGGATCAACGCATTTTCAAGCTAATTACATTTTACACGCAGAATTGTCCACAAAAGTTTGGTTAGACGGTGGATTAAAACCATTGGAGTTTCCCTCCCTGTAAAAATTCTCACAAAGCGAGCTAAGAAAGGCATCTGTGCACGTTCCTAGTTATAGGTAAATTCATTTCCACCAGGCCAGAGTCAAGAATTGGAGTTGCAGGAGAAAATTAAATTATATGCTCCGTCCACATACATATTTTAAACTTCCTTGCTCTCTGCAAAAGGAATGCTTGCCCTGAATGAATCTTTTATCCTCGATCCTTTCCACCCGGAGGGATTAGCAATGGAATTGCATTGGTATTGGTACTAGACTGGAAGGAGTGATCCGTTGAAATTCTAATCCAAAGGAAGGAAGCAGAATTTAATTTATTCGAAAAGAATTCATTGACATTTGACATGCATGTTTGCCCTTTAGGATGTACGTCTCTTATTTCTAACAACATTTCAATAGCGACAGTTTGACGGCGCTACGAGTTCTGGATTTGTTAAGCATTTCGAGCTTTCAGAATCCCTCACACGTAAAGTCCAATGCCATGCCATGTGCGATGATAGCCTGATAACTTTTTAATCATATTCTCACACATTTTCAATGGGCTGGCTCTTTCTTTAAAAAAAACAACTCCAAATTTCTGGTGCATGACCAGATGTCACATGCAATTTTATACTTAAAGTTAAGATTGACAACGTTTGAATGGCACAACATTCCCGTATACGAGAGTGAGGCTTACATGTCACAGTGCAGTGGCTGTTTAAAAATACTTTAGCAGTCTGGAGTTAATCTACCTAAGCTTGACCTATTGATTCCCACGGTTGGCCTACGTACCTACTTTTTATTTATTGTTACGTAATTCATAGTGCATTATGCTGTTACCTAGAACAGATATATTGTGTTTACGCCTACTATCCGTAAAAAGGTGTACTATTCTATTTGAATTGAGAAGAAGCACGTGATTAAAAGGATAAAGAATAGATAAAGAAAATTCATGTAATGCTTCTCGTGGTTGTTGTAGATCGCAAGAAAGGGCCAATTAGGTACTTTCATTAGTTCAGTGTCTTCTTTCTACACCGAGAATGTTGCAGTCGAAATAATCTAGTTTTAGTTTACACTTCCTCGCCGCGGCGCATTCAAACCCTACCGCTGGGCTGGACTGCAATGGACTCAATTCATCCATCCATCCACATTGCAGTTTTAGTACAGAGCCGTTTTTAAAAGTAGAGGACTAGTCATTAGATGTTAAACGGACAGCTCAGCCAAATCCTCATCGATTACTTGAGATGCGATGAGGTCCGCAGTTTTCTGGACAAATTCCCTTTTAGTGGCCACTTAGCTGATCTAATGGACACGGTTTCCTCATTTACTTAGATCAGTAAGTTAATTCTCATGTCGACACAACTTAAGCCTGGTCTGGGAGGGGAATGAAGACGTTCCTTCTCACTACTTCACTAAAATTAAATATCAAATTAATTAATCAAATTACGTAGGGACGGAGCGTGCATAGATCAAATTCAAATATCAAATATCTCCGAGTCTAACTCCAGCAAGGGACTGAACACATTTTAACTATTTTCTCGGGAACTAATTTCCCTTTGGAAAAGAGTTTGACCTAATTTACAATGCCTCTATAGGATTAGAGCACGATTCGGTACTTTCAAGGAGGATGGAACACTCTTTCTGAAACGGTTGCATTAGTGGAAAACAAATTTGAAGCCGTGGGGAACATTAATTGAGAGCATAAACATTCTTTGTGACTGAGTGGTGCACTTTTATTGTAATTTATGTCCTCTTAACAATTATTACTACCAAGAAATTACGGTGGAAAAACTAAAACTAAAAATATTTCACTGGGGGTTAGAAGCTCCAAAAATTAACTGCCTGCATCCAAAGTACCTGGGTAAGTATGTATATGAGTCGTCTCGGCGCAACACCATACAGCGTGTCTGCGTTGTTTTTAGTCATATTAGCTCTATAATTACAAAGGAAGTCAAGTAGATATCGGTGTTGTGACTGCAAAGTGGCCTACTCGTCTGTCCACCAATTTCCTGGAAACGCATGTCTTTTAATTTAATAAAATTAGTTGACTTGAGCATAATTGCATCTACACCGACGATACATTCACGTAGACCTTGCGAATAAAGAGCATGTCTGTCATTTTTTCCCCTTATTTTTTGTCCTTCCTCCCAAATGTATGGTGGAGCTAAATAAGCTAAAGTACAGCAGTGTGTTTATTGCTGTTGTACTAACTGCTTCCTTTACACTTGTTACATATATGCCTATACTACGTATAATAGCTGTCCTACTAAGCCACAACGGAAAATAAACTGAAAATAGAATCATCTCGCTGGCATCCTTGAAAAAAGTTGTAGAAACAACAGAAGCACTGGAAGTACTGGCACCGGTGCTGCGTGCACATAAAAATGGTAGTAGCTTTTTGTACAGCCTGTACTTCCCCCACTGTAACTGCCTACCACCGTCTTAGGTACATTGCTAATTACACATAGGAATTACCCATACTTACGCTAAAAGAAAAAGTTTCAGAACCAGAGAGCTTCAATTAGATGTATCCAACTTGAGAATATCTGTACTCTCCCTTAAGAAGTCAGCTCGCTAATCTTTATCCTTATCAAAAGTTGAAAAAATGATAAACAGCTTTTAACTGTCGGGCTGGGGGGAGCGTGCGGTGAAGAAGAAAAAAGTTAAAAATGACAGCAATGACATTTTAAATTCAACCACGTTCCAAAGTTCAACTATACAAAAGTTACGACTGTCTCAGCGATATGTACTTACTTGCTGCAAGATTCAGCTGACGAAGAAGCAAATTAGCGCCTTTGAAATATGTGTATTTTAATCGCTCTTTGCGATCAGCGCTATCTGCATTTCGGCATCATGCCATTTTTTGCTTTTTTTATGTAAAGTTCCATTCATAATTATTTTTGTAACGAAGTGCATATCTACATATACGTAATTGCTGATACGGCACTAGTGGTGGTTCAAAAATGATTAAAGATAATAACGCAGTGCATATAATTAAACTGATAGTGAGTTCGTCCACTTAGTTATGTAACTTTCGAAGAGTACACTAGCAACGAAAATCCATGAGTCCATTTATTAACGTAAAATTTGAGGGGTTTGCTTCAGCCCAGTGCAGTGGTACTGAAATTTCAGTTTATCAGTACCAGCCTCAGACATTCGATTTAAATACTAATGTAACATCAGCATTTCCGCTATACACTTTATCTACTGCCGTATAAAATAAAGTAAATAACAATCCCTATAGATCTAGTCTACTTCCCTATATAATTTGTTTTGTTCCACGAAGAAAACAACAACTGCTACTCCAATAATTTAAGTCCATTGTAACAAACTTATCCAGAGGATAAGTAGCTATTAGCTCTCTGTTATGAGCTATAATTATTCGGGGAATTTCAGTGTACTTAAACAGATAATATATCATGATTCAGAGGCAAATAAAGATAATGACCAGTCAACGTCGGTGAAATCTCAGCCCCAGGAAGCCAGGACAGGAGCTATAGCTACTAGTGCACTGCCACAAGTTTGTTGTGTTCTCTGCCTATTCGGAACCGGAAAGAACAGTAAAGGCTGAAGCAGAGTGAGCGCACCCAAATACCTAGTAAATAGGAAAGTCTACTTAAGCTCGGAAATGTCAGAATTCTAACCAAGGTCAGACTGTCATACATGGGGTATTAGTTGCAACCACCCCAAGTGCCCACTGACAATGACAATGACAGACAGTCGAGAACATGTGGAAGTCCGGGAAAAATCACCGACAATTACTATCTAATTCTAAGGTTGAAAGTCTAGCTCAACTGATATAATGTCCGTACGTGCCATTACTACTCAAACACACCGAATTCACTTCAATGTTTTTTGAAGTATTTCCAACAGATTTCTGCAGTAGTTCCTTCCATATCATACAATACAGAAACACCCACCTACTACAGAATTTGGCAGCACTATTTACACTATTTACTGCTCTGCCATATACATACAAGAAACAACCAAGCTTAACACAAAATAAATGCATTGCATGAATGTAGCTACCAACTTAAATGCAGGTGCATGTACTGTTTAAATAAAAAAAAGCCATCGCCAGGGTAAACATACAATGTGCACTAAAATTGCAAAGTAGTCTCACGGATCTAGCATGAAGAGAAGTAAATAAATATAATAATTACGGGCAGAAATTTTTCTAATTGCAGGCCTAGTGTGGGTAATGTCCATGTGCCCCAGTATTACCTACTTACAAAATGTTGTTTATCTAAAATCTAATCCTTAAATCTGGTGGTAATGATATATATTAAAGGGTAGTTTGCATGCATTTATGGCTCTAGTTGTTGATGCCGTTGTAAATCTTATTGTAAAACTCAAAACCATACTTTAAAAATCTTAGACATCTAGACACGTTCGAGCGTGTGGCAGAGAGAGAGAGAGAGAAAGAGAGAGAGAGAAAGAGGCAGAGGATGGTTATGGTTTTGCTTTTACTTACTGGAGGCGAAATTGTGTGGACGTCAGAATTTGTTTTGATAAAATTTATAGTTTCTCACAATAAAACAAAAAGTGTGTGGATGACACGAAGTAAACTATAAAAGCATTCCTAATACTAAATGTAAGTGCCTAAGTGGCTGCCGTCATTGTGTGAGTTGTAAGTGGATGGAAGGAGGAAGCTGCAGAACTTGAACTCATCGCAGCGCATCGCATCGCCCCAAGCTCAACTTATTGTTTATGATGAGAAAATTCTTGTGTGATCCTCAGCCAAATAACTCTGGAGCTTACGAACGCGTAAAATTAAATGTATTTCTCTCAACTCATCTTCCTCGTACATGCTACGCAGTATGAATTCATAATAAATAGCATCTCGACTCTACAGATAGTTTATAATTCCAATGCAGACTATGGAGGTAGTAGGTACGTACTTATACATTCCCCGGATCATGCATACCTTGTAGTAGTTTGTATTTTGTATTTTAGTCATCCAGAATTTCCACTGTAACATTTCAGCCATTTTCAGCAGTCAGCGTGAGTTGAATTTTAGCTGAGTCCGTCCGCCCGCCCGTCCGCCTGCACAGCACAGCACAGTGCAGTGCACCACTGTGCAGAGTATAATTTCTTATTCTTCCTATTGACCCTCCACTGGCACTTTCTCTCTCTCTCTCTCTTTCTCTTTCTCTCTCCATCTCAAAACTTCCAACTTCACGGAACAAAACACTCTGAGTTTCCAGTTTATGTTTAGCAAGTCTTTGTTTGCTCAAAATACATGCTCAGTGTAGTGTAAGCGTATGTTGTCGGATTTAACAGTGCTATACACGATATAATAATATAGTTGGGAGAGCACTAAAATAGTCTCAGATGATATATACGGGTTTTTATGATAAATGCAATCTTACGATACTACCATGCCATAGCCCACGATGTACCTACTACTCCATTGTATTAAGCATAATTTGGCTTTTGTTCAGGTCGGGAGACTCAAAAGAATCATCTTTTATTTTACTACACTTTGCTGTGCAGACCTACAAGAGAAAGGAAAGGACGGGGCCAGGACCATAGGACCTTTAGATTTAGGTCTTTTTTTCGGTTCAGTACAAAAAATGTAAAATTACATTCATATTCAATCCACGTCCTATCCTCTTTTTTTAAAGCTGCAGTACAGCATGTCATTTAGTAGGGACAAGCTATACCTTGGTTGGTTGTCAGTAGTCAGGTATGTAGTACGTGTGGTATGTTGACTGGAAAAAATTACTATTTTTTCAAACGCTGTACTTGTACACTCTACTATTACTCTCGCATGAGTAACAAATCCCTACATAATTTACTCCTCTATAATCAAAGGCATACGCTCCACAAGGTTTAGTTGGGTTCTGTTTGTTTTTCTTGTTGTTTTTTCCATAGATATTCCATTAAAATTAAATCCTGGTGAGTCACTACAGATACGTAGGTACTCTCTCAAAGGCTATTGTTTTGTCTCTTGGACAAAGCTGAGACCCAGCCATGAAAAGGGAGAAAAAACAAATAAAAAAAGTCAAAGTCAAGATAGGAATAATGGTAGCTACAGCAGTTCAGGACTTTCTTTGACCGTCCAAAGTGAGAATGAGATTCAAGCCGGGAGATGTTATTATCATCACCATACTATTGTGTGAAAAGCTACAATGTTCTTTTACTATCACAGCAGGACACCATTTTTATTACTGAGTGAAAGTACGGCGGCAGCACTGCCGTTTGGCTCTCCTTCTGTTTGTGCTAGGAAAACTTTTATAATAGGAAGCGGTTGGTGGTGTTTAACTGTTGGATGTCAAGCAGATGCTAGACACGCTGGCAAATCATAATACCTACCGCCACGGAACACATACATTGGCAATAATTGGGAAGTAAGCATGCAGCCATGGCATGGATTTGATCATCGTAACTTCTGAAATGCCCTAAATAAAGACAACCCACTAGTTGTAGTGTACATACATCTCTTTTAAACTATTTCAAAATAAATTTGCATCCATTAGTTGTATGGGAGGTGGATATATCACTGGTTAAGATCCAAAATGACTTGTTACTACTTAACAGTAAAAGTGACGCGTTACCACAAAGCCTAAAAAAGCATAATATTTTCCAATATTTCTTCGAATATCGATTTATGTAATAGGTTTTTTAAAATTATTTTAAAACCCGATTTATACTTTTCAATAGAGTCAAAAAATTGGTTTACATTTCTGTATAGCAGGAAAACTCGATATTACTCTTCAAAACATACGAAAACCCGATTCAAACACTTATCAAAGCAATCAAGAACTTGGTAAACAATCTTCAATGGATACCTAAACTCGATTTAAAATTGTTACAGCATACGAAAACTGGACGAATACAAATTGCTCGTGGTTTATAAGTATGTGTTAACGAAAATCCACAAATATTGGGTATTTTAACATTTTGCACGTCACGCGTCAATTTACATCTCATCAAATATGCCGATGCGTCACTTTTCTTTTAGGAACTATTGAATTCTCGTAATTTTGCATCTTAAGCGGTGATATACATATCTAATCCATGCGTACTGACACAATTGGTGAAATCCTGGCTACTGGGCTCTTCTCCTTGTTTTTGTTAATGTATTACTTGGGAAGACAATGGGATGGAGGAGGAGGAGATGAAAGTGGAAAGCAGACAGACGCTAGATTGGCCCTTTGTAGAGGTTCATGTGAAGTATTCAAGCGTCGAGATGGAATCTTTATTCAAGTTTCACAGTTTTGTAGCATTATATCTTCTCTGGGTCTTGATCGTGAGAGACAAGAGACGGGAGACGGGGCTGAAGTGACGTGGTTCTGTTCCTTGGATGGATCCATGTAAAATGTAAAAGATTTGAAAGTTGATGGTGGCTGGAAATACGCTACGTTGTCTCTTCTTCTTCTGCACCTTCAACGTTGACGCCATGGAGTGGATGTGTAGTGTCTGCATTGCTACTGGTGCTTGTACTCACACTACGAACACTGTCTGCTGAACCATCCTTCGCAGACGTTCGATAAGAAAGTCTTCCTCTTCGTCTTCTTCTGGTTCTTCTTGGTTTTCAGTTAACTTTTCGAGACTTTGAGAGTTCCCATATAGATTCATAATGTATGGGCATCAGGTAGTCTCGTAAAGTGCCAGGAAACGTGGGAGAGTTTCGGTTTTTACACTCACACCTAATTCACTTGTCTCTCAGGTTATGTACATACGAGTTCCACTCCAAGTCGGTAGACGCCTATAGCTTCTTCAGGACGTAAGAGGAGGATTTAACGGTGGGAGGAAACTGAACCCAAGTTAAAATAAATATCTATGAGATGAACCAGAGAGATATCCCTTGGATACAACTGACATACATATAGCTATTTAGGCAAGTGGATGGATGCCCGATAATAACGTATAATAACGCTATGGGCTTCTTCAACGGATATGTGAGTCAAAGTAGGTAGGTAGGTAGGTGAATACATGAAGGAGAGAAATTTATTTAATGTATAAATTTTCTCAAGAAGGAACTAATGGCAACTAGGATCTCGTCCCTCTTCATTTAACAACATCATCGGCATTCCTATTTTCCTCTCTTGTCCTGAATTCTCAATGCTGATTCCTGAATTTTCAATCCCTTTCCCATACGACTAGAGAGACGGACCACTAGACTAGACTGCACTGTTTGAAGGAGGGAAATTTCCTTTAGAGAGAAATAGAGAGAGTTCTTGGGTGCCCTGTCGGTCGGTCGACTCCTGTTCTATAGGGAGATGAGATCGTCTGACACACATACAGAAAGAGCCGAGCTGTAGAGTGAACTGAACAAATGATGAGACTCCAACATTTTGCATTCACAATTCCATGAGCAAAGAGATTAACCGTATAAATACCAAAGCCGAAGCTCAAACTGTTTCGGGGTCACAAGGAGGAAATTTCAATTCCAATTCTAATGGAAAACATGACGTAAGTTATGAGCTAATGTTGTAAGGTTCTAACGTACTAGTCGACTATGAAGTGAATCGTGTAATCTTCACATACTTGCCACTATCTCGCAAGCCCTGATGCACCACCATTACCATAGGGGTATCCTACTACAACGTCCTAGAAACGATATTTCTGAAATGTGCAAATACAATGTTTTGCACTTTTCAAAAAGTTAAAACCGCTGTTATTCGCATTCGAAAAAGGCTAATTTAGTATTTCACAGCTTTTTAAAATATCAAAACCATTATTTGCAATTTTGAAAAAGGCTAATTTTTTGTTTTAAGCCTTTTCAAAATGTTCAAACCTTGATTTGTTCTAAAGGAGCTTTCCAAGCCGAAAATTTGTATGAGTCATAGTTGCAAGGCTCCATACCTTACCAGAATTAGTACCCGAGACTTAGTTATGCACCCGCTTTCATGGACAGAATCTGTGAGTACATTGTATATGAGGCAGTCTACAGATTTACAAACAAGCAGCAGCTCTGAGAAATGTGCTACTAAATTATTTCATACAGCCGAGAGAAACAAAATTGTCAATATTGTAATTTTCCACTTTACTCTATTGAAGTTAATGTTAGTCAAGTAATATTCTACATTGCATAAATTATCACCTCAAGACAATCCTTTATTGTTTAAAGGAAGAGAGTTTAAATGAATTTTCGAATTATTACGCCTTAGAAAAATGACGTTCGTACTGCTCGGTGCTAAAATATTCGGATTAGGATCCTTGATTATTTAGAACGACCTCTAGTACAGTAGAAGATCCCATGCCAGGTACATATTTGAAGGGAAATCTCTACCTCTACGGCCTGCATCAGTAAAATTCAAATCGAGAGAGAGATTATGTAGTCAACTCGTGTGATGAAGTCCTAGATATAGAATAAGGTAAGTCATTTATGGAGCAGATTAAAAGATTTTCAAAGTTTCTCGAGCTTCCCCCAATGGAAATGTATCTTCATCTCCCATAATTGCCTGGATTGTAATCCGAGAGAGTCTCCAATACACTTGATTACTACAGTAAAGTTCCAAACAAGTAAGCTTTTCATTCTATTTTCTGCTCATTTGACTCTCACTGGTGATTTTCCAACGGAGCTAAATGCCTTCCACAAGTTGGGAGAAGCTATTTGAACCTTGTGGAATGTGCAGGAGGTATAGATAATTATAAGTGCATAGGTTTTTTTCATGAAAAGGTCTTAATTAGTGAAGCAGGAACTATTTCAGCAGCAGTTTTATCCGCTAATACGCATCGGAAATAGATTCTTCCATCGTATAATCTCCAGTTATTATTAATTAGAGTGGATAACAGACTACTCGTGTTATTTATATATGTAGCTCCTAGGTATTGAACTACGTAAACATAATGATTTTTACACATGACTCACTCTTTTAACTTCATGAAACATGCAAACCGAGGGTAATAGTTAGTGAAATGGAAACACAGAAGACAGAAGACCTTACAGAACACTACGTTAAGTTGCTGCTTGACTAGAGCTAAGCCGTCTGGTTGTTTGCCTCGTTCATTCTAGATTCAGGTAATGAAAATGACTAGTTTTCGACACACACAAAACAGATATATGTCTATAATTAGTGCCGTGTCGGGACAATGGAGGATTCTTAAGGCAAGGGCTGTCAAATTGTCCACTAATGGATTTGCTAAACTTCATCAAAAAAGTATAATGTGGGATGGGCAAAACTATAAAAATATTGAGCTCAAATTCGTTAACGAAACTGTGCTCGTACGTTGCCTTTGAGGTAGAACTACAGTATAATAACTAATAACTCCTGTTTACTGAAAGCCTATTGGAACAACGCTTTTAGTTTACCGAATATATTTACAGTGTTCACGCAAATCTGTGAACAGTTACTAGCAGCGAAATACCGATTAATACGACCTTCTATGTTGCTCCAAAACGTGCGATTGCTTGCCTTCTGCTCTGTCTTTTATTACTGCTCTACTTACACGGTCTCACACATACAGTGGAATCTCGATGTACCAGATTCTCTACGGATCGAGAAGTTTTCTCCGTTTTAAAGGCAGTTGGGTACCTACTCATATACCGCAATGGATGTTACTGAAATATTCAAAATTGACTGTTAAAGGATTAGCCAAGACTAAAAGGCAGACTTTAAAGTATTAGTGTTCAGAGAATGTAAGTACTTATTAAATTAATACTCAAACTACAAAGTTGATATAAAAAATACATCGTATCAATTACTGTCTCATACCTGTGTTTAGTTTTTAACTCTGTTATATTGATTAGAATCACTATCAAACGCGAAAGGTAATTTTTTTCAAGCTAGAAAGCAGGGCTTTTTTTTAGATTTTGTCCGGTAAGTCGAATTGGTCGTTGCTGGAGGTTCCGGTAGTTCGAGATTCCACTGTATTTTGATTATGAAATACCTCGGACGATATCTGAAATCATTAACTAAATATTCCATTAAGACTAAGCTATACCTACATAGATTGTAGGTATATCTGAATGGCAATGTAAACAGTGCACGTCATACTTCCCATTCATTTGGGTTAGGACGCAGTATAGTTACCCAACTACAATAAATTGTAACACATTATTTAGCCTAATCTATTGGATAGGTTTTGGTCAAAATTATGATTGCCTACTAAATACTGGTAGCAGGAAACGGAGGCAACACTTTATATTTTCTACCCACCCATCGCGATGTCGTGTTGGGAATGAATTATTTATGACCGGTAATTCATTACCGCATGACGTAAAGTAGTAGAAATGTTGAATGTAATGTAAATGTAAGTACTAAGTAGTGTATCTGGTATCTGTTTTCTATTAATATTCTTTGTCGAATATTCACTCCTATTACTTACAACTTACTTTGAACTAGGTATGCAACATCGAAAGAAAGGGTGACCCAAACCCAAACCCACCTTTAACTATAATAAACGAACTTCGTTTACAGTCAACAGGCAAGGAACTACAAACAATACAAACTATCAACTATCACCTCAATTCAGTTTCGTTTGGTCATTCGTATAATCACTTCTACTTTCATTTTTGGACTCTATTTTCCACGTTTGACCTCAGCCGCGAAGGTATTTCGGTGGCACAGTTGACAGATTATGTTTTGTAATCACCATTTGACCTGAAGGACCACTTTTTCTAAATGCGTAGGCATAGTCACAGTCAACAGTTGACAGAAACCGAAATATTATGCAAATGTTGAATGTGATCTGTAATAACGCAATGAATAAAAACTTAACGTTGAACGTAATGTACCACCTATTAGCGTAGCGATCCTTAACGATGCAACCGATGCAAGATTTTCGGTATTCTTGAATAAAATTATTCGTCCATGCTGCGTACAGACTCAACTTCACTGTAACTGGTACTCACTCGTGTCAAAATTACAAAGGGTACTACTTTTTTTCTAAAAGGGCGTAGTTTTCCACAAAAAAGGCGCATTCTGACTCAAGCAAAAGCATCACGTTTTCACAAAAATGAACTGCCACTTACTAGCAACTAGTTAGGGCCATGTGCCACTGCCACTAGTGCACCCACTTACTGTTGACTGTGTCTAACACAGCCTTGTTTGAAGCAAGCAAAAATTCAACTATTAACTATTTTTGGATTAAGCGGTAAGCAGTATTAGTTTCATGCATGTTGACACAGTACGCACTAAAAACTAACAACTGCGACCTTGATTTCACTTGCGACTTTAACAATTTTTAACGTTAGCAGTGATGAAGTTAGATCTGCCTAAGTAGCCGTAGGGGCTACACAGGGATTATTGCATCTTTGCAATTGGCTTAAATACAGATTAAATTACCCGCGCCGCTCAACCCCCCCCCCCCTCCCCCCTTCCAGCAATCTCGCTATAAACATTCCGAATTTATATCTAAACATAGGGACTATGCGTCACATACATACGTCATACATGACGTGAATGCAAACATCATCCGGCACAGCTTCTGAATTGTTTGCACACCGATTGGCTGGAAAAACCTGTCCGATAACCGGGCATCCTAAGTTTTTGTAATAATGTTCTTAATTTCAAATTGAAACACTACAAAACACCGTACCGGCAAGCCATGGATTTTTGGTGTGGTTATTTGTGTATCTATTAGTATTTCACTTGTTGACTGGGCTTCTACAAACTATGGTGGAAAAAATTTAACTCTCAGCCCTTTAAAGAGGGCTCTAAAACGCAGACAATTCACCTGACATAACGTGGGAAGACAGAAGAATCACGTTCGTCTACTTTCCTTACACCCACAACATTTGGATAGGCTCTTCTACCTCACCCTCACGAATCCTCCAGCTCCATCCATTTGAATGTGAAAGCAAATTTCTTTCGGTCGTGTGAACTAAAGGGAAAGGTAATCCAGATGTAAAGGACGCATGCAGCATGTTCCAATTATGTTCACAAAATAATCCTGTTCTAGCATGTAGCATTCTGATTTTGCTTTTGAATGGTCCTTAATTATTATGAAATATAATGTAGAGCGTGAGTACACGACGAATAAATACCTGGGTACCCACCTGCTTACCATCTCTATGCGTCCAATTTGGAGAAAGTAAAAAGCGTATTCATATTTACCTATGCCATTTGAGCCCTTTGAGGACGCAAGAGAAATGCTTGCTTATATGTATTTATGGTCGTTTCGAATCAAAAATCAAAGGTGGTTGCAGAACATTCCAGTAACCACGTAACTACTAAAATGAAGGTTTTAAGAAAATCTAGGGAGGTATGCACGGGTGGGTGAGTGTAGCCCGAAATTCGAATTGAATTTCCATAGCCTTTTCAGAGTCGTAAATACTTGCATCAATAATTGCTTCAGGGTTCGTCAAACGTAACAGGTAAATTTATGCCAATGATGAATAAGGAAATACTAATGGACTGCGTAAAGGGTAAAGCGGTTTCCCCCTTTGCTTGTGTCAAAACGGTCGTGTGTTGAGGGATTCATCCATTTATGCACACATTTGTGTAATTACTTGAGCCAGGGCCACTGCCGTAGTTTTACCGTATGTAGTTGTTGAGAGTCGCATTGTGTGTGTATGTGGCACATACCACCCAGAAGCCGAGGCAGCATTGCAGTAGGAAGCAGTCATGTAAAACTTGAAATGTGTAAATTAGCATTACAAATGTGCTTAATTTCATATTGCGTTATGTTTCCACGACAAGATGATAGATTGGAGTTTTTAGTTGAACAAATTTCACCGTCAAATCTAAGGTTGTTTGCGAGAACAGACTAGAGTGTAGGGACCCACTCCGAACCAAAGTATTTTTCGCGTCTTATTTCACGAGTTCACGAGTCATGGGACGGGACTTTCATCATAGCGTATACCTATCCTAGCAAATGGGTTTTTATCGCAGTTTTAATCCAAACTCTTATACTTTTCCAGGAATTGAAGAACGTTTGGCCCACCTCTTCACGTTGCTCCAAACTTTAATCTAAAACTCGGGGGCTGCAGACAGAGAATGATTATATTGCTGAATATGTACATAATTGTGGCTCGGATGAGGGAAGAAGCATTCTAAATTATGATCTAATTACATTAATTAAATGCCTTAAGCTCCCTCGACCTTCCCCACCCACTCCCAAACTCCACACTCAAGAGCTATGATTGTGGGAAAAAAATTTGCCAAATCCCAATTACTCATCTAAAACCCTTTTTCATATATCCACGTAATTACTGGGTCCTGTCTTCCTAGCCCAGGATTCCCTGGTGAAAATAAAAAGTTAAAAGGATCTCCTATGGGAGGAGGTTAGATTTTAAAAGAAGGGAGAAAAAAAAAGAAAAAAAGAAAGAATTTGGGAATATTAAAAAGAATCTACCATGAAGACAGGAAAGAAATCCCGAAACCCAGTTTCATTTCCACAATTCTAAATTAATAAAATTTAGTTGCTCATAATCAACCAAGACCAGCATGTGGGGGATGTAAGTAGGTACACATGTATACATCCCTATGCATATGCACATCTATATTTATACACTGACTGCACTGATTCAAGAACTCAAGTGGCTAATCGTAAAATGTGTAACCATTTGGAAAGTTCCAACTCAATATTATGATGTGTGCCGAGTGGAGGAAGGAAAAAGTTTTTGAAAAAGTTTTGAAAATTTCACCAGCTCAGAATTTCTAAACTACAGTAAGTAAGTAGATAGGTCGATGTAAGTGTAAGGACCGGAGGAACGGGGAATCTACTCAAAATCGTCAAACCTTAAGCAATAAGCTAAGGATAAAAAAATATGTATGGAGACTTCAAGTTAAACTACCGCTGTGACTCTACCATGAATGAAATGGGAAGGAATCTCAAACCTGGGGTCTATATGCTCTGGATTCTTGGAGTGTAGTGGTATTGGAGATTGTCTGTAACGGAAAAGTTTCCATCCTTCGTTTACGCCCTGTGTACACTGATGCTGTTGAAAATTGAATGGAACCATATAAATAGTTAGAGCGGGAAAATGGCGCCTTGGGAAGGTAAGTTTGTTATAGAAACGATCATGTTTTTAGCCTTTTTTCCCTTATTTTTCACTCAAAAGAAAGAAATTCTAGACGCTGCTATAGTTGTATAGTAGTGGTGAGATGGGAGGGATCATATGGTTTACTTTTTTCTGTCTACTTTGCAAAAAAAAATAAAACTAAAAACAAAAGTGTCTTTATACAAAAGCATGCCGAAACATTTTAGAGAAATGTTTCATACTTTTTTACGCAAATGCTTTTACGGTTTCTATTTATTTAAAATAAAACTCTCAACTCTCCCGGCTCAAACGGAGTCAGTAGGGTCCCGCAGTATCTTTGACGGATGGAGCTAATCCATTTACCGGAATGGGGCTAGAATTACCCACATAAATATACATAATGTAGTGCTCCCACTTGATCCGTAATCAGTTTTAAAATATGTCTACGTATTGCATGCATTTCACTCGTAGAAATGTAAAAAGACATTGGCAGTGAATGCTGAGTATAGAACTGTAGAAGTTGAGAGTGGAGGTGTGTAGGGACTTTGAGTGCTGAGTCTGCCATTGACAGGGACAAGAGCGTGGAGGCACTTCCATGTAAAATAAAGACGGTGGGTGGGAGATACTATCGTCTGGCATGGGGAAGATAAGAATGTCTCAAGCGTGCCTTTGTCGAGTCAGCGAATGAAAATAACACACAAAGATACGGCTGATGGATGACCGATAAGATACGATCATATTAAGTGCTCCACGCAGTTTAATTTAATTATTTTCTCAGAAAAAAAAATCCATGTAAGTGGATGTTGCTATAGCTGTTAATGTTTCGAAGGAACATGGCCCACAGAGTACCGTGCACCGTAACCAAGTGGAGGTAATTTTGCCTCTTTGGAAGAAATAATGGGGGGAAGCATCTATATATATTTATGTCCATTAGTACATACACATAAGTAGATTGAGAATCCTTGGGGCATTTCAAATATGACGTCACACCTTTGTCCAAAAGTCAAAGCAGGAAGGCCTAAAGTTTAGTCTTATTTTTTAGCACTAAAAGGTTGAAAAGATTATTTTAACGTTCCAGAAAGTGCAAACACAAATATGCACCTTCTCTAAAAATAAAATCCCAAAAAAGACGGATTGCAAGGTGTCAGTTTATTTATGATACTTTAGCAATTTCAAGATCAATGGAGTGACATTTGAAAGCCCCCTCTTCGTGTCTCTAACGAAGTATAAGGGAACCCCTCAGGTTGTGTCTGAGTTTATTTTGAGTTGAAGGTGCCTCGTGCCAGGTTTTTGTCTTTGTCCTCATGATGAACTTGAGATTAATCTCTCCCTTATGGTGCTGTATGACTTTCATGTTTCCTCTTCACCTCCTCCTCGACCTCCGCCTCCTCCTCCATCTCCTCAAACTTAACTTTTAAGCTCTTACAAGTAATTAGAGCAACTTTACAAGATTAATGAATTATCAAGTCTCTAAACTTTAAATTAAAGTCAAAAATACCATTTCTATTTACAGATTATGTGAGAGTCGGGGAGGATGGAGTGAGTGAGTGTGGAAATCTAGTGTCTCAAGAGCTATTACAGAACTTAAGCTGGAGTTTCCAGATTGATCTTAGGGGAAGGTGTGCGGGAGGCGAGTGGAATGTTTGCTATCCTTGCCTCCATGCAGCCAAAGTAAAGTCGAAATCCTCTAATCTTGACTTCCCCGTGGCAGTCTTCAGATAAGCGTACTTACATGACATGCTTGTCATCAATTAGAAGGGTGTAGGATGTAGGAAATGGACTCAGTCAGTGCCACGGTGAAACTAGTATGCAGATTCATCTCTCAAATACTATCTGACAGACACACTTTCAAAGCATGTAAGAAAAAGCAATTTATCTAGCCTACGAAGAATGGATGAGTTCGCAACAGGAGCTCATATTATTATTATGCTGACGTTTTTCCCAAGAATCGGACGGACTTTGATTGCTCAACTGACTGACTTTCCCCTTCCTTCGCCCAGAATGAAATTCTATGATTAAAAAAAATAGTGTCAATAGCTATATTAGGCGGGCTTTATTACAATTTCCTTCCATGCATGGGCGGGAACACAAAGGAGAGTGTTATTACTTACTAACACAAATATATTGTTCTTTTTATTTAACAATGATAGTATCCGCTATCTGTAAGTTTTCATCACGTTATGTGTGTATATCGTGGGTGAAGATGCATTGTGGTAGGTGGGGGTCCGGTTCCCGCTTAAAAGCATTGTAGCCCAAGTCCGGCGTCCGCTTAGAGTCGTTTTGACGGAAGTCCTAACAGTCAACTTGTTACCCATGTAATAATAGTATTGAAAGGTTTATTGTTTGGTGTTACTTCAAAGTGACCCTAAGAAAGCACCAGACTACCTTACGATAATGCTTTTAAGTGGCTCCTGAACTTACCCTAGAATGCTTCTTCACCTTCGCTATGCATACAGTTAAAGATGAAACTTATTTTCGTGTCAGTCGGGATATGATGATACCCATGCCACTAGATAAGGGGAAAGACTTGCAAGGATCAATATCAAATCTGTAGAAGAGATATCAGTACCTCATCTAGCCAGCCAGCCACCCAGCCAGGCCCCATTCAGAATTTATGTAGGTACATTCATTTCAAGATACTCAAGTGGATGGAACACTAATGAAGTTATGATATACTAAAGGATAACCCGGTTCGTATTTTACAAGACGTGGGCGGGATGAGATTCCTCCCGTTTTTGGAATTATGTTTTGTCCGGACGAGACAGTAGACAGCCAATCTTCTTTATCGATAAAAATAGGCTGTAAAATGTAGAACTATGCCTTCGTCGGTATATCTTCTTAAACCTATCAGTACTACTACCCGTGGCTGCAAGTGATCTCGCCATCTCGGGCATTTCCAAGGCATAAGTACCGGTACTCTCTCTCTCTCTCTCTCTCTCTCTCTCTCTCTCTCTCTCTTTCTCTCTACATAGAAATTTCGGAAATCTCTCAAAGGATAGAATGGTAGACACACACAGGCATCGGAAGGTAGGACGGGGGAGTCAGAGTGAGGAGTTTTAGACATAGATCAGGGATTTTTTTTCTGAGAGCGAGAGAAAAGAGCTGAAATGTTAAAAATAATTTTCGCCCTATGATTGTATGTGCATATGGGTGTCCGTATGAGTCTGGGTGCTTTGACAGAGTAAATCGTGCATGAAATCAAATAAATGTAAAAGGCGGGAGCCACACCTTGGTATTGTTCCAGCTGATGTGAAGAACGTAGTCGTCGAGCACCATTGGATTCTCATTTATATGATGAACGGCAAGGCGGACGGCAGGGAGCACACCCCGTCCCACACTTCCTTCAGACACATTGAAGCTCGTGGGGAAGAAGCCCGCAATGTAGATCGAGTGCTTCTTCTTCTTCCGACTGGGCTCATCAAGTCGCTTCTCACGGAAAATGTTCTCCAGCAGTCCGTGATCCCCGTGGAAGCCACCCCCTCCGCCGCCCCCAACCCCGCCCCCTCGACCCCCCAGACCCCCCAACAACT
>JAQFZC010001655.1:0-28038 GCA_034695205.1 Dicyrtoma fusca | reverse complement strand
TTGACCGGATTTACCCCGGCTACCTTTAGAGACCGGTTATCTTTAGAGACCGGCCGTCTTTGGAAGTTTTACGGTATATACTGTTAAAAGGGGATTTAAGCTGACGGCTTGTATAGAAAGAAAACAGTAGGTACCTATATACCTACCTACTGTACCAAACCTGTTTGCAACAGTGTAGTGGCTGCGGTTATAAATGCTTACGTACATTTAGAAAGACAATGTCTGGGTAATTTATTCAAGAAGAGCCTTCCATTTTGTTTTAAAGTATAATTTTAATGCTCTTAATGAGAGATAATGATTTAGGCGAGTAAAAAGGTAATAAATCTGACACTGGATCCCATTCTCCGAGGATCAGTACGGCGTAAAAGTACTTAGAGCCCGTCAAAAGGAAGATCATAGGATCTGGATCATCTAAGAAATGTGGAGTTTATAAGAAGAGAGTCGGGCGTCACACAATGTGTTTGGAAGGGGAAAGCATCTAAAAAGCCAAAAAAGTCAAGTGTTAAACCAGTGAAATGGAACCCTTTTGGCTTTGGAGAGTCGTAAAGTGTTACTTTACAGCTTTTCTCTGGAATCATTCCTCTTCCCCGATCGTCCGCGCACTTCCGTCGAGATCTGAAGTAAAAGGAAGTCGTCGACTGGCCTCACCGCAACCCAAAACTTGTGAGGGACCAAAAACGTAACTAACTTTAGTGTACGTACGGCATTCCAGGCGACAATTTACCATTCTCATCTCCAATCTCTTCCCTACATTACTTAGGTGAAGGGGTGTCCGCGCTCTTAAAAACTGGAGTAAAAGTAAAAAGTCCGTCCTACAGACTATCATCTCCCTCCGACCACATAAAATACCCAAACTTTCATCTACTTTCACTTTTCATTCATTATGCTTATATTAGGAATTGCACTTTAGGAATGTATGTAGTAGCAGCCCACATTTTCTTTCCCAAAGCGGAACAGTTCAACTGGGAATACATTCAATGTACATCCACATAAACTGATTAGTATACAGTGGATACATCGAATATAGGTACATATAGGGACGGCTATATTGAAGAATTTTAAATTACCTCCAAATGTTTATTGTGTTAGAGTTGGAGCAAGTTTAAACGCTGGAATCGTATTTCATCACATTTGAATTTAAATTGCACATTGTTCCTCCCATGAAATTCACATTTACGAGTATTACGTGCGTCTTCAAAATCTGACCCTTTTTAATGTCCCTGCGATGGCTTTAAATGTTTCAGTCAAGATTTTTTGAAACTCTTCCACATTCCACCCTTTCTTTCTACTTTCTAAACACCACAAGGTTCATAGGACAGAGGATGAGACCCGTAGGGGAAACCATCATGAAACTCATCGGAATATGTTAGCTTCTTTAAGAATCAAACAATAAAATAAATATACTACAACAACAGACGGAATAGCAAGCATTCCTTCCAAGCACCCTCAAACGGCATGTATAGTCGATTTCATGTGAATAATTAAACACCTACGAGCTCAGCGTGTCTCCTAACTAAATTGTTTCAGAATATCCCAGTTTTCCTGACTGACATCCAGAGAGTTGTGGTAGAGTGACTTTACAGTAGAAAGCCCGTATATCCATTATTGTATGTAGATCATACTCACACTACAAAAGGTGCTCAAAGTTTGTATCAACTTACTCTTCCTGCAAGGTAAGAGTGGGGACCACTAGGATAGAGAAAGGAGTGTTTTCTTCCATGAATGCGTAAATAGTTCACATTTCACGTTTGACCTGTATTATTTATGATGTTGAGTGATAAAGAAGCAATTCCTGTTGGTCTCGTCCCGTCGTAGGAATAAAAATGAATAGAACAAGTGTGCGGGCGTTAGCAGTCGCTTGGACCACAAATAAAGAAAGGAAGATTGTGGAATAAATACGATGCTGTTTTGATTTTTTCTTTATCTCATTCTACACTTTATTCCCACATCATCTCAGAGTAAAAGTGAAATGTGGGAGAAAGCATGGGAAAGTTGACAGGAGAAGCCTTGTACACACCATTTCCAAAGAGGATTTCTATCAAGCTTTCTCCTAAACCCTTGACTCGTCTTCGTCTTGCTTCACTTTCCCTGACTATATATTATTATGATACATAAATTTTAGTTTTTAGCTAGGAGGGTATTAGTTTCACCGGCATTCCGTCTTCCCGTGTCCCTTTTCTCAACTTCCTAGCAGGGCATACATTTCCATTATGCTAAGATGACCTACCTTTCATCGTTCCCTAGCAGTATTGTCTATGAATTTTTTATTCTTTTTGGAGACCGGAGTTGGAATATATAGGAAAAGTTGCCACTGCACTGACGAAAAAATACATTTAGAAAAAATGGGAAGAAAATGTATGTGTATTGGTATGTATACATGAACAAACTTGTTTTGCGTTTATACATATTACCAGCATAGGTGTAGCCGTCACTACGGACTGTGGGGGTAGCCGTTTATATTTTCTCCTTGGAGATTTTGTGGAGCATTAGCATCTGTTCATGTGGGATTCTTTGACCATGTAAGTATAATGTAAGACGGTGGTGTGTAAGTGCATCTATGGAAAAGCAGCCGTATTTTGACCCATACATACACAATCCAAACCTCCGGCGGAGGCAGATAAGGGGAAGTAAGACGGTGAAAAACGATTTTGAGAGAAAACCTCCACTTTAGTCTCAACTAAATATTTATTTGCCATTTGTAAGTCATACATGCTGTGTTATGTATGCGTTCCTCATCTCCGCGACGGCTACCACTATGTACTTTCCCTGTGTGCGAACTTCAGTCCTATATCTTATACTTAAAGCTCGTTACTTCCAACGTCCCAATCATGGCGCTTCGTGAGCCGACAGGTCTGTCTGCTCTCTAGCTGCATTTTCTGTTAGCTGGCTTAAAAGTGTAACCTTAACTCTAGATATTATTCTTGGTCATGAATAACATGGGTCTTGACGGTAAACGCTTAAAGAGTATGTGTATGTACGAATGTGCCGTTGCTGGTGGCGGCATGGTAGCCTCGGAAGTAAAAATGATAACGGGAATAAATATTTAAATTCTTTAGTCCATGTATAATCATTTTGATCAATTTTAAAAGAGTAAACCGATTGGAATAAAGTGGCCCGCAAACGATTCTTTAATGAAGTAAATAAGTTACTTGGACCACATATAGTATAGTAGGTACTCTTCGTTTGTATGTGGATTACAGTTTTTTCATGTTACATTGTAAATTGTTGTGATAGTAAATGGATTCCCTCTAAGTTGAAGGATATAATAAATGTACTTGCACATACTTTGCTATAGGAATATTATTAGTATAGCGGGACCCAACAAATGTTTCTACAAAATCTAATCTTTGCGAGTCAAAGCACGAACGAGGCTTCCCTCCTCCTCCTCCTTCTTCTTCGTCTTCCTCTTCGTCGTGAGCTGAAGGAAGGAAATAAGTAAATGTGGAATTTCAAGTGGGTTTCTTCGTTCCTCAAGTTATATATTAATACAAGCTTCTATATTGCAGCTCAATAAAGATTCAAGTTTCACTCATACGGTCTTTCCATGTACAAAACCTCAAGCTTCTTCTTTTTTCTGGGAAAAGGGATTCAATTTTTTCTCCTAAACAGTATAATGTCAGAGTTCAATACTGAAATCGAATCTTTGTTCGACTTGTTCCCTCTTCCCGAGACCAGCGAAATGAAATCGTAGTGAACAAAGTATTTTTCGATAGAAAGTTTTGACTTTCAAATTGAGAAATTGATATTGATCCCGTATTGTTGTTCCGAGGTAAGTAGCCTACTCATATGTAGACAATTTGTAGTGTAATGTGACTGAGAGTTTTAGGGTTAAGCGGGAGAATGTGTGGAATTTTATTTTTATAGAAAAGTTTGTGAAAGTTGCCCAGATAACAAAAGTGTAGACAATGCCTTCCTTGTAATCATTATTAGAAATTGAATTTATTGGGACCATTTATATAGAAAATATACCACAATATAAGAAGCAATAGCAACCAAAACCTCAACTATTCAAAAAGACAGCATGTGGCCCGGGCCACACTTTTGATAAGTGAAAGAGTAAAAGTTTACACTAAAACACACAGTCTGATCCTGAGGTAATGCATACGGAGACGAGCAGACAGACGAACAGATACGGAGTCAGAATTGCATTGGTAATTTGTCCACATTAGTTCAAATTAGATTATTCGGAAACAAAACCAATTTTCTCAAAACTTCCCTCCCAACTTTTCCCGACTTTCTCCATTTCTGATTGCACAATGGAAATTTGCAATATCAAATACCTACATAAAATGCTTCTAGTCCTACTTATATTTAAAGTGCTCAGGGACGTCGCAAGTCGTGTCGATTTCTTGACTTGACTCAACACACAAACGCTTATAATTCCTGGTATTGATATGCAACCACTCCATTTGTTTTGCATACATGTCCTCAATTTTCCTGTCCTACTTTTATCTGAATAAAATACGTATCGTGTGCTTATTATGTGGGATTATTCAAGTTTGGCAGTAGTTTTTCAACCATTTGTTTTGGGTGAAAGCATAATCCTGCGCTTTGAAGCTCACCCGTCTTTCCAAAAAAATAGAATATTATAATTATTTTCACAAGTTATGCCGCCCGTCCTATGGAATGGAAAATTTTTTGCAAGTTTTACACTAAATCGAAGCTTTCTTGTGTGATCTATGAAGGACTATTAAACATTTAATATCACATATGTAGTGCAAGTAAATGATGGAGTAAATTGAGAGGTGGGGGGGGGAGTATATAAAGGTACCCGAGCACATGACACCAAATAAAGCGTCGCTCTAGTTTATACAGAAGGTGATGATTCACTTTTTGATGGAAAACTCAATTTATATTTTTCTTCTTTTCATCACTTTTTATTGTGTTATGCATCTATCAGAGCCACCTGCGCCGTGACCCAGAATTTGAATAGAGATAACAAACACCCTGTTGTGCAGCTTGTATTACCAGTTTAACACCTACTTCAACCCTGCAAGGTATTCTAGGTATGTACGTATGTATACTTCCTGCTTTTCCAAGAAATAGGCACAAACGGTGTAGACAAACACTTCAAACTCTCTGCTCAAAGATTCAGATGCTGACACCAACAACAACAAAGGGAATACACATCAATTTCGAAATATATTCAGAATGCGTGGAGTTTTTGACGACGCATCTCGTCCTAACCCAGCACAGCACAATACACACTAGGCTGCACTAAAAAAACTAAAGCAATAGCTATAGATGGCAGAGCTCATCGTATGTTATACTATTCTTAATTTCCAGCAAATGTACCTATCCGTCTTATCTGTTGCAGCGTGTCAGCGAGATTAAGAGAGAGAGAGCAAAAAAACGTCTAATGGAGGGACAGGTAGTATAAGTATGTGGGGATTAAACTGCTGCATGCTGTTGTGGATAAGAAAAGAAAAACAAATAAAAACAATGAAATCTTGTACGGAATTACTTAGTGTGTCTACACTTATAGCTTTGCAAGCTACAGAATTTCAGTACAACTCAGAAGCTAGGGCAGACGATCGTAGCGGCTTAGGATTCAAAGTGAATGTTTCGAGATGATTGTGGATTGCAATCGCTTGTTAAGGTAAATAAATATGTATAGGTCTCCGTTGTTTTGGATCATAATAATGTTGACTTGTCCTTGGAAGAAGCTTTTGATCTAGTTGCTGAGTTGGTCAGAAGAAAAGAAAATAAATTGCTAAACTCACCACGTTCACCGTCGTTTCGGTTCAGGCAAAGTGTAATTTATTTCGGTAACTATCCCATACGTCTATGTAGACCCACCCACATACATACACACACGCCCAACGACATCCCAGGTATATCTTCTGCAACTAATCTATGTACCTCCGTTTGGGGAAGCTATAACTGCTTCGAGGTTGGTTAATGTTGACGTTGATGCTGATGTTGGTTGAGTGAAGACAAAGAGCGTTACAGAAGGAGAAAGTTGGTCTTTTTGGATTTCTCCATGTCCCATCATAGCAGTCTCCTCCACTGGTCCTTAACCATCCCAGTTACTTCTCAAACTCTTCTAAACCGAAGAAAGAAAGAGTGGAGAAAGAAATAATTTCAAACAAGACACGAGCAACAGAGGGACAGAGAGAGAGAGAGAGAGCTTAATAAGTTGTTTAATCTGGAGTTGACCATTCCCACGTCCGTTCTAATCAACGAGTGCGTAGACATACATAATGCAAGTTAAAGTCGTTGTGGAGTGAATTCACTTCAATTGACGCCCGGGAAAAAAACATAGAGCCTGTCCCACATGGTATGTACACGTGCCGTCTGCCTCTGTATAAGTTAGCATTAGGATTTTGGACGGGAGACAGATTTTGTCCCTCGACGTGGGTCCAACATAAGTCTTCCAAGGAAGTTCTCTATCCAGAAGGAAGAGGAAGCCGTTAAAAATAGAAAAACACGAGAAAGACTCAAGTTTCTCTTTGTATACAATTTACGTACCCTTCCCTTTTCTCCACACAACTTTCACTCACTATTAGTTTTTCTAGTTTTTCTCTCTCTCTCTCCTCCTTTCCTTTCTTCCTTGGGACATGCAGACGGAGACAGAGTAGGGACTTCCAAATACTACCAAGTCTACAAATTTAGCACTCCACTGGCACTTTCTATGATGTTCATGTTCCTATTGGCTCACTTTATCGGCTTAAGATTACCTACATTGAGGAACTGCGTGTATGCCCAGTCAGGTATAGAAAAGTTTCTTTTCTTTTCTTCAGATTTAACTTTAGCTTACACAGTGTCCTTTTGTTGTTGATTTTTTAACAAGTAAAGTATAATGGCGGGCCATTCAAACTCAATAACCATGATGAGGGAACTTACAGAAAAGTAGCAGATGCAATCACCCTCTCAGGTACTTATACTTTCAGAACTGAACGTTTAAAAGCAAGTATGGAGGGAGCTTTATTGTTTCAGGTGAATATGAAGACCTTTTCTACCTTTTTTAATACTAAATGCAGAAATCAAGCTGCTAGACTGCAATGGTTAAATTCAGTTTTTGCAGCACGTTCTCAAGCATGTTCAGCTGTCATTAGTGGGACGTGTATGTACATAGCTCACCGTATGACAGAACAGTATGGCAGTCAAGGAGCTTGCCAGAATATGAGAATTTCGCCAGGGCTGGGTTCTTTTTTTGACCAACTATCACTTTTCATGACAAAGGAAAGCGATTAACGCTCTCCCTTCAACTCTGACATTCTTATGACTAGCTTTCAATTTCCCTGTCAAAGCATGCACATTTATTTGCCCATCTGAGCTGTAGAGGAAGCCATGTGCAGTGTAACCGTCATTCATGTCATTTGGGACATCATTTGTTTTGAGAAAATAATAGTGGAGACAGTTTTTCTTGCAACGTCAAATATGTCAACTGCTCCTGCTGTTGTAACACCAACATTCCCTGTAGCCCCTAATAGTTTTCAGCCCAGGAAAAATGGTCTTTAAGAAACTAAAATGAGGGAAAGTTGGGAGCTGAGCCCACTAATAAGTTGAGCGTTCACGAGGGAATGAAGACATGGGATGGATTCACTACAGCTCAGTCGGATACGATCTAATGAATGTGTCTGCGGTAAAAGTGTAGAGTTTATTGAACCGGAAAAAACAACTTCTCTTCCGTCTATGTAAGTAGGCTTCAAGTTGTTCCAAGATGAACGCGTAAAACTCATTTGTTTACTTGGTTGAATGATGCCTGAACCGTCACGGAGGTAAGAAACTCCACTGATTGATATCTCACACGTACCAGCCTACCTCCCCTAATTGCCATCCATACATGAAAAATTCCAAATTTGAAAAATAGATAAACTAACCCCCAAGATTTGTAAAACATTAAAGTAATAAAATAAAACTAAAGTAAAAGTAAAAGCATGGTAAAACATGTGTATTATCTCAACCTAACAGCCATAGTAATTGTGGAAAGAGAAAGAAGGAACTTTGAAGGATTGAGAAAGTGTGGGCTGAATAGTCCACTAAAGTTTTTGAGGTGATGGATGGGGAATGAGCGGTGTGCCGTTGGTAGTTGACAGTGTGAAAATTAGATGCTTTTTGAGTTTTTGAGTTGGTAGAGTGTAGAGGGGGAGATGAGGATGGAGCGGTCAGAGATCGATAAAACAAGGTTATCGATGTGCTACTATGGAAGTGGGGTACGTAGCTTTTGACTTGAAACCCATACCTAGAGTTCCTTCCACACACGAGTTTTTGGCTCCTGTTTCTTTAAAGTCGTATTTTTCCCATCAAAACTTTGCTCCTGAGAACACGTCATTTTCCGACGTCTTTCTCCTTCGACATGTTCTTCTACAGTTCACGTCCTCCCACTTTCCAGTCTCCTCTCTGTCCTCCTGTCATACTTGTGGTACATACATTCTGCAGATCTGTTGAGCTCGTGGTTGAGATTGTATGCGTTTCACTTGCAGTCAAAATCCACTGATCTCCTTTCTCTCTCTGTCGTCTTGGAGCAATGATCGTAACTATCCGTAATGGTGAACATACGTCCTTCCACCTACAGCTATGCAGTGACATCCATATTCCCATTTGCAGTAGTGCCTTTTTGGGAAGGCAAACGACTCTGTTTTGATGGAGATGGAGATGGGGAAATGGGAAGCAGTTCATCTAGCCGGGAGGGAAAAGTAGCCTTGAAAGGTCTTTCTGTCGACTCGTGTCCACTTTTATATGAGTCATATATGAGTGGAGAATGAACTCAGGCTTGCCCACAAAAGAGCAAGTAGTGCGCTCGCAACTTTTCCCAACTTTCTCCAGTTGATGGACATCTGCAATATCAGCAATATTTCCAATGATCTATTGCCGACTTGAGCACTTTTTCCTTGCTATTCTTCTTCCTCCTTTGCTCTTTCTCTTCATCACAATCTTCCTTGATTCTCGACCCAAAGTCCATCGCAAGGAGATAGAGGAGGGGAAGAAGTGTGTGAGTGTGGGGAGAGAGAGAGAGAGAAAGGAGTGAAGGGGAAAGCCAGGACGAAATTGCTTGAATTCAACTAAAACAGTTGAAAACTTTTCAAACTAACGCCTACTTTACTTTCCTTCTTCCCTATTTTTCTCTGCCTTTATCTTTGTGTGTGTGTGTGTACTACTTACTAATACTACTCCATCCTTCCTTCATTGTCTCAAGTCTGGTTCGGAGTCTGGTCCTGGTTGATTGTACTCAAGTCCAACGTGTCCATACAGTATGTAGACGCTCCACGCCACTCCAAACACCGCACAATCACAATCACCACACTGAGGATTTTTCCCATTACTAGCTAACCAAACATAAAGCTTTTTTTATGGATCACAAGCAAGATAAGTCCATCACCCATGTTGCTCCAACAATTTCATTTTCCGGCTACATGTACATACATATGTATACTGAAAAACTGCGTGGGTTTGTATGTAAAAAACAAAGCGCCGTATTTCCTGACAAGTCCATCCCGCTAGGTTCCAACATCCCACTAGGTTTGATGGTCTATAAATAGCGAAATGAATACTTTATGAAGAGCCCACTGCATTAATTAACTTCCTGTGGCTTTTCCGTTTTTTCTTTGTAGTTCCCGTCTCGACTAGATTCCTTGAATGTTTATATTAATTTTCAAATAGGACTCTGCATGTAGGCTGTGAGGGCTGTCAATGTAAGACGCCCGTGCTTGAATAATTTTTAAAGTTTTTAATATTTATGAGAGGCATGCAACCTCCGGTTCGGCCTCCAACTATGAAAAAGGAGATGGACAGGATGGATTGAATAATTCACTGTGACACACAACAGGAAACGGGGAAGAAGCGCAATAAAAACAAAGGGGAATACATTGGTTGTGAGAATGTAATATGAAAATGCTCATGCTAAACAGTAAACCCAATTTCAGCAGACAGAGATTTCGAGAGATACTATAAGTATGGCAGAAGCTTCCCAGATTGAAATGAGGATGTATAACCCGAAGCTGTGCATTACTCCAAATGAATTTGATTGATTTTTTCTCCAAGGTATATATGTCAGCTAGCTTGCCGGGCTATCAACAAAGTGGATACTATTATATCGTCGGAAATCGCCTTAGAGTCACAAACAGTTTTCCGTCGAAACCCCAAACTGCAACTTGAAATGCATATCAGGGGTTGAGATGTACCAGGACTAAAATCCAATTTAAACTATATACATAGTAGAAAAGTTTCACATGTTCAAAAGTTTGAACATGCGAACAAACCTTGAATGAAACTCATCAAAAATCAATTAATTAGCACTACTTGCACCTTTTCAAACAACTGTAATCAATATATTTTGCATACTTTCAAAACGACGCAAATATTACTGTTTGTAACTTGTAAAAAATGTATAAACAGCTTTGTAGGCAACGTTTCAAAAACGAGTAAATAGCTTTTTTGCTCTATATTAAAAAGTCATTCTGTCCGTAAATGTTTTTAGCTGCGTGCATACTTATACCCACAGGATAGTTGGTACAATAGGATGTTAGTAGTTTTACATCTTCACCCACAAAATGTATGTTCATGATGTGAGCCGCTAGCTGAGTGTTTGGTTCGGTTTCGGTTGTCCGTGTTGTTCTCGTTGGGGAGAAGGCTGAAGCTGGGAAAGGGGAAAAAAGAAGAATTATTGAGACTTTAGGGCGTGCAAGAGATCGATACGTCTCCATGAATGAGTGCTCTTCGTAATAAATCACAAGACGGAACCAAGGGAGAACGCGACCGAGAGAGAGAGAGTGAGAGAAAGTAAGAGAGAGAGAAAGAGTGAACTGAACTTGTACATTGCTGTGGCTGCGAATTTGAGTCATGTGGGTTTCGTCCTGGAATCTGTCTTGTCCATCAAACGGCTCCTTTGCACCAAATGCAACCGTCCCCTCGCTCCTCAACTCCATTCTATCGCCTCTCTATTCAATACAGGCTGGGATCTACACTCGAAGAATTCTGTATGAAAATTCAACAAGTATTTAATCATTTGTTGCATGTTTAACGCCATGTGACAGAATGCAATTAGCACCTTCCATTTGTTCACAACAAATAGTCTCTGTCTCCGTCATCATCATTTAACACTTCATGGCTCTATCGGAATCTCATTCCTCCCATCTCTCTCACGCCTTCCTCCTGGACCCACTCACTCAATTTCAATTCTCCCTGTCGCCTTCCAATATATCACCAAAGCTCAAGATACCACTTCCAAGTAGTGCCTCAACAGTCAATACTTTATCGCACCCACCACTCACTCTCAGCAACATCAACTTCCCAAGGACGAGGCCTTACGTGGACATGCGAGCATCCTTTGTTCTCCACTCGTGCCTTTAGTCTCGCCTCTTGGTTACTAAACAAATATTTCTCGAGCGTACGCGTACAGCAAACATAATTTCACTACTTTTGCTATCTCTAGGTTCTAGCGGGTGCTTCACATGAATTATAAAGGAGTCTGAAAAATCATTGTTGCAAACTAATCATCCTGGCCTATTAGTATTAATAAAAATTATTTCGACCAAAGTTGACGCAAGCGCAAAGAGATTAGATTCCCATGAAATTTAAAAAGAGGGGAAAGTTGTGATTACAGTGAAATGCGTATATATATATATATATATATATATACTTGGTTAACTTTCATTTCCGTCTATGCTATGCCGGCGTCTCCTTGGGCTGACTTTGGAACTGTGTGTGTGCAACTGTGAAAAAATTCTTTTTTATTTTATCGCTTCAGCAATCTTATAAATTCGATGCTATTAAATGAGACAGGAAACGTAAGACTTGAATTACTTACTGGCAGTTACTACACATTCCCTACAAATGTTCCCCGCACAATAGGAGTGTCAAAGTAAAGAAAAAGTTTTTACGTCCCCTTTAAGCCAATTCATCATAATACAAGGCTTTGCATTAAGTTTTCATAGCCTATGACTCGAAATGACATAAATTATATAGGATTATTTGTATAACCTACAATGCAAAGGGGGGAGAGAAAATGGAAGCTTGAGAAAAAATAACATGGAAGAATTCATCATGGGCAAATATTAACGGCTAGACGGCTAGTCAAATGAATCGAACTGAATGTTGTAAAATTTGGAGGTTGTAAAAAAAAGAAGAACGGACCACATCTTCATGAATTAATGGCGATGTAAACTCGGCATGTAAAAGATCATTGCATTGTAGGACGAGAAGAAGCTGTAAAGCTGTAGATTCAATTAAGCGCTATGAGGGTCCATTCACTTGCCGTTATTAATTATTCCACGATGATTTGGTTTTAGTAGTGTCTGAATTTATTTAAATTATCATTATGGCTAGTACTTGTAATAACCATTACCATTTCAAATACGTTGCAGACCCACCACACTCCACAGTCTGACAGGGAAGCGCACTGACTTTCTCCACAAAGAATGATATTCTCCAATCTGAACCAGTACCAGTCCACATGATTGTATGTGTAGTGGTTTTAATGTGCAATTGAATTCAGATCCACTCAACCGCTTTCGTCTTATGCTCACTAATTTTTCGACCGTAATTTTACAAGGAAGAAAGCCATCGGCGACAGATGCTGCGAAAACATAGACCACTGCATCGATTACACTTTCATGAGCTTCATATTTATGCCACAGTGCTGTCCGTGCATTTCCTGTTGTGAGCTCTGGAGATGCTGTGAGAGAGTGGCATCGTGGTTTTCAGGCTATTATGTGCAACCGTGTGTACTGACTGTGAGGTATTTCATTTGGGTAGGTTCTTCTGGTGCCTCACCACCCTGGGAATAAGAAACGCGTAAGTACACGTAAAACTAAGAATTGTCCATAGAAACGTGTATGTAGTGGGATGGGAGATGTTAGTACATTGAAGGGGAAGTAATAAGGGAGCATATGCAGATACTAGACAGAGTACAGATGTGTATGCACATGCTACCTTTTTCATTTGAAACTCCGTTTATCATTGTCATGGGATCCAGTATCAAATAGGCATTTCTTCCGAGTTCACTTGACATTATTATTTTTACTTTTATTTCACTTTCACAGCTCAACTACATCCGTACACAAAAGAGAAAGTGCACGTTAAAAAAAGAGCAACTGATGAGAATCCATGATCCTAACATTCATCATTGTAATAAGTAAACATAGTTTTCCTCATTCTCTCTCTCTCTCTCTCTCTCTCTCAACTCTTTCCTTCCTTCCTTCGCTCATTTCTATCAGCAGAAACAACACGAAATTGTTTCCTCTCAAGAAAAAAAGTGAAATGATAAAAACATGACAAATCTTACTTTCAACCCCATACTTTCTCTTTCATTTGTCTGTGTGTTTTTCCTATTGACTTAGCTTTCATTTGTTTGCAGGGAAAAGGAGAGAGCGGGAGTGGACCACTGCAGTTCAGTGCAGGAGAGTGTAGTAGTGCTAGGAAGGCAGTTGTTTTTTTTAATATTCATCGACGATATATGGTCTAGCACGTTGGTGAAAGTAATGAGCCTAGCACAATGACGTGCACAGCAGGAGGCAGCGCTGAATAAAGATTTTTACGTGCTTCTGAGTTGTTACTTTGTCACCAAATCCATGTAATTTTCATGCATTCCCAGTGAGATGAAGAAATAGAAATATTTAATGTAATAACATGCGTTACTTTTTACGAGATCATGGAGATTGCATACATTTAAGGAAAATAATAATACAAATGACATGTTTCATGCATAGCTCCCACCTCCCACACTCTCTCCCTCGCGTTATAATCTCCTTCTCTCTAGCAAAACGGAGGAGAAATGACTTTTTCCTACTAAAATAAAATGGTCATGGAATATGGAATATGTTTGCTTAGTCTCCTCGAGAGTGACTGTTCACGAACTAGTCTCCACACAAAGGCAATGCAGAACTATAGAACCAGAACAAGCACGCAAAATCAAAAACGTTTGCACAGTTTTTTCTCGCAAATCTCAGCATAAAGCTGTTGACACGGTTCTACCAGATTGGTAGACGTTGCTACGCTAATATGTAGTACAATTATACGAGTGTGAAATCCATTGTGTTGCTTGAATTCTACACGGGTTTTGCATTCTCTTACGTAACAATGCTAAAGAATGGGAATTAATGATGATATGGATGTATGTATCGCAGTTGCAAGCAGCACTATATTGCTGTACGCAAGTAAATAATTCCGTAATTCATGCCCATTATACCATGGTAGGCTTATTTGTTTGGGATATTTGCTTGGTATATTGTTTGTAATCCACTATATTTACGTGGAATGCATTAAGCTATTGAGATAAATTTCACGGAATAAAGAAAGTATATGAAAAATAAATATATAAATACAATTTCAGTGAAATGCTCTCCGAATTAATTGGAAGGTTATATGGGTGCAAAGATGACAGAAATTGCCCTTTGTTTCCTAGGTTTTGGTCAGCATATTTGTGTGAAAGTTGAGACTAAAAAGGACTTTCCACTCTCTTTTTCTCAGATTTCATTAAAAATATAGAAAATCAATAGGATAGATGTGGGAATTCTTTCTCTGTCTCTCTCTTCCTCTTTTTCTACTGCTCGTGTCGGTATGTCGTTGTGTCTGTCTGTGTGTTAGTTTTCTCAGGGAAGATGTTGAATATAGAAGGGAAGTTAGGAGAGGGAAGGTAAGGATGGAGCCGTTTGTGTGGCGAAAAAAATCACTAGAGCAAACAACAGTTGTGAACTTTCTCGTCGGCGGCAGGGAATTTCTCCTTGTCTCTTTGTCGCCAATGGATTGCAGCATCTCATCCTTCCTATTTTTGGCAAGTTCAAATAGACGGACTCAGTTGTGGCGTAAGAGAAAGTGAAAGAAAGAGAGTGGCGGAATGGGTGAAGAACGGAGTGCCCGTATTTGAGTAACATTTCTCCTTCTCCCTCCTTCCTTTCCCTTAGCTGGTTTTTCCCAACCGCACGTTTACAAAACTCAAAGAATGTCTCTCTGTTTGCACAACCCAAAGATTTAGAAATTGATAATGCCCGTGAACAGCCCATAGTGCGTATCTGTGCTTCTCCATCTGCATCTGTACATGGAACTGATTATGTAAATTGTTGTTAGCGTTGAGAGTGCAAACTCCATATTTTCTTTTCAGTCATATGCAATTTTACAACTTATCCTTCTTGCATGGGGGACATAGAAGAAAACTAATGCTTGAACGAAAACCAAAATAGGGCTTGCATTTCATTTTTTGTAGCTGAGCTCTTCTAGATTTGCTCATATTGTCTCTGAACAGATGCACAATCCAGCCATGGTAACGAACACAATGAATGTACATTTCTTTTGAAGGGTTCCAATTGGCCTAGACTACGCCATTATCCCAGTAAAGATAAAGCTTCCTCTGGGCTGCCGTTTTCTTTTGAGTTTCTGCTTTCCCGTTAGTCTCCAGCCGTGTGTGTATGTGTGTGTGTGTGTGCTCTGCTCTGTGAGGAAAAGTAAAGTGAAGGGAACTAGCGGTATATTCATATTATTATTCATGTGACTTGCAAAGAAGTAGAGAGATAAAGGTAAAGCCCCTTTTGAAATTTTTTCGACCTGCCTACTTAACTATGTATGTACCCACCATGCCTTACTTTCTATAAGCAAATGGAGGGAGTCTGTCTAAAATTCACGGGAAAATATTATTACTCAGATGATAAAGAATTGCATGCCTTTTGATTCTTGTAGCGAATAGAGCGTTCCTGTCGACGTATGGGGTGCAAGTGCTCCTTCTTATAATATTCTGCACGGATGCTCATCTACAAACAGAATTATGTAGAGAACAGCGCAACCATTTCTAACTACAATTCCATGACGACAGCTCAGCCAACTTTCACCACCCCACCCAGCCTTTTCCTTACCCAGCCCAGCCCGGCCCGGCCCATAGCCCATAGTTCCCAAAATATGCTAGCAAGGCAGGAACGAGAGAAAGAGAGAGAGAAAGTTCTTCTATTTAGGTTTCATTCAAATTATCTCCGCTCTTACGATACTAGGAAGCTGTAGCCATCTCCATCGACTTGTTAACCTTTCAAGTCATGTGAACTCTAAGGAGGAAGGAGAAAGTTGGCTTTCTCTTTCGGCTCTTGTGAACAAATCAGTCAAGCTAGTTATATAACGGCACACACTCACGTATGTACATCCCCTTGCTGATGGGTTGGACATGTTTCTGCTTCTGACGAGAATTTCTGCATTACAAACTCCGAATAATTAGGTTCGTACAAGCCACTTCAGACCCTATGTTTCAGCGTGAGATTAAGCTCATGAGTGTGCTCACTCAATTTGAAGGAGAGGCTGCAACCGGAGCGTGGTGTCTCTCAAGAAATATATCCTCAATATGTTTCGAGTATTTTTACACTACTTTTCTCCGCATCCACTCCCGAGCTCCCTCCCGTCAGTACTTAATGGCTCGCAATATTGGAGAACGCGAGGGGGAAGTGCATGGAAAATATAATTTATCGAATTTACCGCCTGCCAAATATCGATTGTGTAAGGAGAATAGCGTTCATGTAGAAACTTACAAGCAGAAACCAATTAGTTCAAATCATTCATTCAATTTCTCCACTCCTTACTTCCTCGCTCATACAGTCCCTCCCACAACCACTAGCATTAATCAACATAATGACAACTACTACAAGCCTACACTTTCTTATATCTCCCTAAGTGTATCTCTGTAGCTCCCTGGCTCCCAGTGTAGGGAGCCACTTCCACTTCTGCTAGTGTTTCAAACTTTCTAAAAGTATACGCGCAAACAATAAATTTACATGGCCAATTAGGCTTCGTTGGGCTCATCATTGTTATTTGATCTGTCGGATAACAAATGGTGAAGGGGTAGTGGAGGAAATAAAATAAATTAATAGTGATTTGTATTGGTGGTAGAGAGGTATAAGGCTCAAGAAACAACGTTGATTAAGGGATCTTCTCCCGTTTAAAATAAGTTTGGGTTGGCCAAATCCCATTCGAGGCATCGTTCATTATGCCGCCTAATTCTGTGAATAGCTTTAGTTGGCCGAATTAATGTGAAATTGAAACAATTGACTACTTTCTGAACAGGGACACATGTAACGGCGTGTACTGCAATCGGTTCAGAGCAGTGGAGACGAAGGAGTAAATAAATATATAGTATTCAATGAAAGTTTCTGACGACCCACCGACTAAATGTATGTATAAAGCTATTCAAAGCCCTTGAAATAGTGCCGTTTAGCTTTAGTACCTCCATTTCCAGACGGGATGCTGACGAGGTGTATAGGATTGAGATTATTATCCAATACCCATAATCTCATAAAATTCCCCTATAGAAGTTGACGAGGGGAAGTTCCACTATTAAACGATACCATTCAGCGTCCCGGTACATAATCGGAAACTTAGCTGACTTTATGGTCAACTACGGGAGACAGTCATGAATGTGGAGCCATGGAGATGCAGATGGTGGGATGGGTGGAGAGGGAAGAGGAGGAGAGGATGACAAGATGTCATGTCTCAAGAAAACATGCAACCCCGAAGAAGAATTTCCTTCCTTCCCAATACAATTCGGTTCATGGCCGTGTGTTTTGATCGAAAAATCATTTTACTGCATCCATAAATACGTGCATGTGAGCAAACACTGTGGGTAGGGACTTCACAAAGTCATGGAGAGATTTGAGGACGGAGATGAGAATGTTGAGCTGCACTGACTCGGAGAAATATCACTGGAGTACATACACTTTCCCGTCGTCCACAAAGGCTGCTGGATCCAGGCTGGAGTTGGGAGCCTTCCGAGGCTTTCAATCAATTTCAGCCAGTATGGGGTGCTCACTTCTTCTGCATAAATGTATGGCAAGTGGTAGAATTTGCTTTGTAGGCAGTGAGGAGGTTGTTGTGGAAGAGGATCTATGTATGCAGGCTCTTGCTGTTGGAGACGGGAGGCTATAACCGGAGTTGCCCCTTCTTGTCAATGTTGCGGCGTCGTCATCACTCTGGAATAGCATATGAAGAATGAAGATGCAATATATTTCACACCGAGCCTCCATCTGTGCTTGGAGTCATTCACGGAAAGAAATACAATAAAGCCACCACGTACTTGTAGTGCAATGTGGGTGGCTGCCAGCCAACGCATGCAACAGGGACTTACTACGAGGGAGCTGGACCTATACACGAGGAGCTAGCTAGACATACACATGCATCCCAGTCGAAATCCAAGGGAAGGAAGGAGAAAGCACTTGCTTTCTCTGTCATAGCCTAACTCGCTCCACCGGTTGACTGCTGTGAGGCTTGAAAGCTACAAAGCATAGAATGATTGGGCAGAGCGCAGAGCAGCCAGACATGGAACCCTGCTTTCCTCTGCTCAAGTAATGGAACGGAATGGTTCAGTGAAAGTGCTTGGCTCCTCGTGCTCCGTCAGCACTACAATCGCAAAATCCAATGGGATCTTCCAATGCCTGCCTGGCTCCCAGCTTACGCAGCCAGGCACACATGAAATAGAGGGAAATCCACGGGGCTAACTAACGTTAGCATAAATCCACATAGGTACGCACATCGTTATTATCAAGATCCCAGCAATTTTTCCTCCGCATCCCGGACTTCCACTCGTGAGAAGTGCCCACACTCAACGCTCTACACAACTACCTACCTACATTTATATGTATCTATATAGATACCTACATTTGGCATTAAAAACCTCCAGCATAATCCATTGCGAAACTCGTCATAAATTTAAATTATTGTCTGAATTTTCACTTACGTTCCTAAGAACACCGAAAAGCTTTATATAATAGTACTTTGCTTAAGTACATATCACTCCAAAATTTACTATAAAGTAAATTGCAAACAATTGTGTTTTATTTTTATAGCATCCGTTATGGTAGGAATGTCGTCATGTAGGTATGGAGCTATGTATTGTGTGCTTTCCCTTAAATGCTCTGGTGTTTCTCACATAAGGATAAAATACAAGGGTTATTGCACTACACGTTATTTAAGCACATACAACACTTCATCGGCACAGAAGTAAAATTTAATTTATTTATATCAAGGACTTTCCTGCACTGTGTGAGTGCACACACAGCACACCTAACGAGCCTCTCAAACGATACGGCAGCACTATGCGTATACAAATACTTAACCCTTTGACATGTGCCTACTTGACTCCAGACGTGGAACTGAGTTAAAACATCCGCTGAATGATGTGCTGCTGATTTAACCGGTCGATTGATATTGAAAGTTTATTCAAAACCGCTTCCGCCCACCCTTTTGCATTTATTGAGTACACCGTATGTGTGTACACACGTCGGCAGGTCTATCAGTACGAAGAGTAAGTGCCAGGTATGAATGATGTAGGTACATGTAACAACAGAGATGTAATCTTCGTAGGGATCTAACCGGCTCGTCACCTCCCTCCCTGTGCTGTGACGAGAATTCAATTTGGATTTGAAAGATGAGTTGGTTCATATCGGCCGACATGGATTCAAAATTACAACTCAAAATCAAGCACACAAATCACATAAATATTTTCTACTTGTTAAGGAAATCCATCAGTTGAGTGGTATTCAGTCGTCTTTCTTTAATAAACCAGGAGCAACCACTCTTACAATTATATTACGTTTTACTCCGCCAAACACGAAGCCAAAGTATGTCTACACGAGAACGAATGTTTACATTTCTCTGTCTCTTCAAAACTCCAAGGAGCTTTCCCCCTCCGTCGTCCCAGTTTGGGAATTATTCCAGCTCGTATGGCTGTACATCCGTTCCGGAACATATAGCACATTTCAATACGAAAGCGTTTAACAATTTATTCCTATACATAGTAGATCCCGCTGACAGCATTTTAAAGCTATGTATAAAAGTATAGGGTCGTACGGCGGGTCGATTATGTGCTAGAGTACCAGTTTGTAACAGATGATGATCATTTTTATTCATTTTCCTCACATTGGTTTCCTCACTCAATTCCCATCGCTTTCAATTTTAACGTTTCATAAGCTAGTTGCAAATTCATCTGTCCTTTGCCTTTAAATGATGATCCTCTCCCATGTCCTATTTCATTCTGTCTATCCCCGCTTCTCCCATCCCTCCTCCACGTCTAAACCCACGTCCCAAATCCAATTACTGTATGTAACAGGTGAAGTTGACTCCGTGTAGGACCAGATTCAGATTACTCAGTAAGAGGCTCATTGAATGAAAAGTGACACTTTTGCTTTTAAGCTTTATACAGAGGGAAAAAGCTTAAAAGCACCACTTTCATTACACTCACTGATCCCATCCCGTCACCAGCACAACGCTTTAATTATTTACACTTTGTAAATTTATTATTATTACATCTTTCACAGGAAGCGACCGAGTACTCTGCATGTATGTACCATGTTACTTGGAGCCTACGTACACGCATACGGTGTACTTCCTTTGAAACTTGATAGGATCAGCAAATAAATTGAGATTTTTGTTAGATTAATCCTAGAGTACAAAGAAGTGTGTGCAGAAGAGGAGACGAAATAAATCTCTATGTTATCCTACGACTTATCCGCCGGAAGCCCTCCACACACACACTATAATCATATTTTATTATTGATGTAAATAAATGTAGCTTGACACGTCAACACGGATTTATGTATACAGTACAACATTGGAAGAGCACCCACTCTATTTGAACGCGTAGGTAGGTAGGTACTTAGGCTACTAAATAGGTTATAGAAGAATAATCGGGTATTACAGAGATGCTGTTGGAAAGGTATTCGAAAGGAGTCGGTTTAGAGTTTTACCGTTGAGTGCCAGAGTACATTATGAATTGAGACCAGAGAGTAGAGCGGCAGTCTTTGTATTCCCTCTGTGTTGAAAGACTGGGAATGATGACTCATAAAGCTTCATGGAAGCTAGGTAATTCATCTATATGGTAATTTTTGGGCTGGTATATAGTCACTAGTCAGTAGTGAGCGGGATTAGATTAAATAATGACACATTTAAATAGAAGCAACGAAATAAAAGTCAAGACTTTAAAATTACTTTCCAGCTACTCATTTCGTCATCCATACATTACATGTATACGGTCGGTAGGATGCGGAAGGACCAAGATCTTCTGCTCTTCGTCTGTTTGCCATTTGAGAAGCACGACACTCCACTACTGGGCTGGACTGACGTGCTGCTTAGAGGAAATCTAGAATTGCAAATATTGTCGCTCCGGTTACATTAGTATGTACATGGAATAATGGAATACAGACATTGTGAGGGGAAAGCAGTATGTATGGGGTCTCTGGTGTGTGTGTGGAGGGCATGGCTCCATCGAATGAGAGCAGAGAACGTGCACATGTTCATGGGTAGTTTATGACTTGCAATTTACCATACATTTTTCATTTGCTCAACCTTTATTTACTTTTTATGAGGGAATAAAATGACAGCACAAGTCATTTTCCACTTATTTTAAATTTACTCTGTATATGAATCTACTTGAATTTTTTTTTCTTTACTTTTTTTTCGTCTACTACATTGTACGCCTTGATCTGACAAGAGAGAGAGCGAGTTCTGCTGCTGACATGACCAGCTTAGCAACGTAGCGTAGCGCCTTCTGTACTTTTACAATTCATATTTTTTCCAGTATTTCCATGTAATAAGTCTTCCTCCAAGTTTAAATCGAGCCCTACCAACCAACCAGCCCACCAGCCAACTAAACCAAGGTGTTATTATGAATATGCTCTTGTCTAAGACGTAACTACACACATGCCTTCCCCGCTGTAAATTCAGCATGATTGATCCTCACAGTTGATATAAATAAAATGTAAATTACAATTTAAAATTCCACTCGTCCTACATATTTCTACGGAGAGGAGCCCTACGTGGTCTTATTATAGTTTCAAGTCAGTCCATTCATCAAATGGATGTAAAAAGGGAATACCTCAGTAGTAGATCCATGCAGACTCCAATGTTAAGAGCGGGCAGGGGGAGAAAAAATAGTGGAATTTTAAGGAAATTGCAATGATGTTGAGTAGAGAAGGAGACGAGGATGTTTTTAACGTCCGCATCCCTTTTTCCCTTCCATTTTTTCAACCATCCGGTTGAAAACATAAAAAAATAAGAATAAATATATAAAATAGAATTATATCTGTATTCCACTACCGAACCGAACCAAACCAAACCAACCATAGTACACACACACACAGTACATAGAAGATGGGAAAAATTCATTTCATTTTTTTTTCTCGGTAAGATCGTAAACCCCTTTCATCAGTATTCTCCTCATCAGTATCAAAGTACTTTCTTTGGGAAAATTTAGACGCTGTTGGGCTTGTAAGAATTTGTGAGGAAAAAATTCTTTTAAATAAGGGCTTTCATTAGGAATGGGATCGAAAAGAGGACGTTGAAATTGAGGGAAAGTGGGAAAATAAGAGTGTTGGTAGTTTGGTAGGGATGAAGTTACTTGAAATTGGTTGATTCTTATTTGCACATCCATCGGTTAACAAGTGCCAGCTAAATATGCAGGGAATGACCATAAACTTACCTTGCCACTAAAGTTGTTTACTTGAATTATTATATTGGCCACCCCCCAATATCTCTCAACCACATGAATGAACAATAAACGCTAATGCACTCCGGGAATGTACATGAAGCACGAAGGGAGTTTAAGCCAGAAGAAGACGAGAAAAAAAATGAGAATGGCAGTACAGCTTTTTGGCAGTCTTACCCCTCTTGAAAGAAAATAGGTATAAGTATACATACATATTTACATGTAAGAGATCGAAAATTACAATTTTATTTGTATGCTCCGGTTTTCAAAAATTTCAACGATCAGTTTTACTACGAATAAGGAGGAATAAGGAGGAAGATCGTGTCAAAACACCATCTTGGCAGACACACACACCTTGTTTAGTCACAATGATATTTCAATTCTGTCAAGTAATAAAATGACTGCTCTGCATTTAAATCTAACAAATATAGTAACGCCACATAAATTCTACAAACCCAAGGAACGTGACTGGAAGTGAATTGAAGTTTAACAGCATCAATTTTAGGACCATATCTCACAGCCACATTAAAATTTGCCAAGTTAAATTTATGCATGTTCGTATATTTTACTGAATGAATGATGCTTCAAAGACGTTTGGATTATTTCATTTTATATGTGCATATAGCTTTATGTACATAAGTGTAGTAATGTGCTAGGATAATAAATACTATCTGTCTTTCGTATGCATATACTCTCTACATATATACCTAACAACATATTCTGACAGCTACCTTCCTACCTATGTAGCTTGTGGAGCCTCGTGCTTTGTTTGGGAAGAAAGCTTCTTCATTACGAGCACACACTTTACATGCAGTGCTTGAAGTTGACGTGATACCCCAGCCTTGGAATCTTTCACCAAGTTTTCCAGCTCTTTTGAAATTTTCACAGAGATTTCCAAGTTTATTTTACCCTGGATTAGTCTCTCCCAACCAAACTTTGTACTTTCTCGGAAATACTTTGAGTTTTTTTTCTCCTGCCTCGAAGAAATCCCGCTAAATACTTTGTGAAAGAATTCAAATTTCTATAAAGCCAACCCACGTTGTGGGATGTGCAAATTCAAGGAAGATATCACGAACCACACACACACACTGGAAGGGATAGAAGGAAACTAATGCTATTATGCGACTGTTATACCTCTATATATTCTCTAGTATATCTCTTCAACACAGTTGACACATTTGGATCCGGACTTTTTAAGGAAGGGCCGCGTGAATGGTGAGAAGAGGGATGTAGTATCTATTATAATATGGAATAAAAGGGAATGGAATGGAGACGTCAAAAGTTCAAAAGCAATTATTGCCGATTACAGAAAATTACTGGAGAAGAACGCTTAATTTAAAGTGAATGTTGGAATTCTCTCCCTGTCCCTCATATATCCCTTCATTTTTGTGGAGTGAGGACGAAGTGATACTCTGAGATGAGAGGGGATTGTTGGTCACATTGACTGCGGATATGTGACAAAGTCGTAAATGTGAGAGCGGACACGACTCAAACGGCAGCTAAGAATATTAGCTGAGAGCTCAGGAGCTCGAGAAACTAGTTGAGTTTCCCATTACAGCTATCATCCAATGGTTGCCCACTCACATTTTTTTTATACGTTCATTTTTTATGGACGTCCCTGTAGAGACATTAATAGGGGTGTAAAAATCCTCATAAAAAACATGGAAATAGAAAAAATGGTTTCGTAGAAAAGGAGACACCAGAACAGAGAGAGAGAGAAAGTCTCAAGTATTTCAAAATACTATCTGTTACATTCTCTTTCCGTTTTCTCTTTACTCTCTTTCCTTTTTATTAAGTACTACGTATGTGCAGTATTAATGCTTTTTTTTGCTTACTTTCCTTATTCACTACTGTAATGTACATATGTATATTGCCTACAGCTATCAAAATACGAAACTATAGAAAGTTGATTACTGACTTGGTCCTTGTATTCGGTAATGTATCTATTCCAGGGAACTAACTTATTATTTCAATTCCTACACATTTACACGTAGTCAAGTAGGATTTTATGTCTGCATTTAGTAACTGTCTTTAAGGAGCTACGTTAGATCTTTATATTTTTTGGCACCACATATCCTTCCCTATCCACACGCAAGCCTGCAGAATCGATCTCAATTTGACCAGAATTACAACTCGTCATCCGATTTCCGTGGATAAAACATTTTCCTCCAGAGTTTAATATCTATAATAAACATAAAATCACATCTTATGCACTTACAGCTTGTGGCTCTGGTCTCCCTTTCGAGATCTCCTTCAAACGATCTGCTCTTTTGAATGGATATAGGTGTAGACCCCAGACCTACGTAGGTATATATGTATTTATTAATAATGGAAGTACCTACCACGAAAACGGAATCTCATTAATGTGGTTAACTGAGTAATTATTAATCATTTATATAATTACCTTATGCCTTATTATGTAACAACGGCCCTAATCCCCTCATACCACAACATCATTCCTGTCGTAATAATTTGATTATCCTGTGCGTCTTTAGCAAGCCGAGGCTAAAAACAATCATATAAACGTAAAAGTAAGTGCTCCCTTATTTCCTTTGCTCTGAAATTCGATATAGTAAGAGCAGGTGGAGAAGTTGCTAATAATCTTTTAATAGAACCACAAGAGGGAAAGCCTTATAAAGCACTCCTTCGTTACATTAGCTTTATTGCCATCATATTTTTTTGTGTTTCTATACAATTGAGCATTAGCCGATATTTCTCTTTCCAAACATTCTAGGAACAAGAGAGAAGAAAAAAAAACACTCCAAGGTAACAATAAAATTTGAAGCTGTCCTGCTACTGCTACAATTGGCAAGTCCACAGTACAGCTAAATCAATGGTTCCAGCAATCCAGCAAAATCCACTTTGTGATTAATAGCAAAATTATTATTGTCTGCGCCCTTCTGACATTTTACGATCGTTTCCCAACCAATTCTCTATTGAGATTTGGCTACATTTTCCCATAAAAAGTTGAGTCTGAAAACTATAATACATGGGCACAAAAAAATCTGCAGAATTGATTGCCATGGAGTTTCTCCTTGCCTAGGGTCATGTAAGTTTTCGAATTAGTAAAGTGGCTAAAAGTATGCAACGGAAATTTTGAAAGCTGCACACGAAGTCACAAGATATGACCGACAGGGAAATTTTGTGGAAATTGTGAAAATTTGACCCAGTTTTATGAGGGATACACAATAATATTAAATTTTAAGCTAAGTAAATTATTGTTGACTTTTAGTGTGTTTGTGTGGATGGGCAGAGTTTGTGTGTCTGGATGTGAAGTGCACATATGTGTGTGAGCGTGAGTGTGAGTGTGTGTGTGTGGAGGTTGGGAATTCAGGGAGTGAGCGGTATATAATGGCAATGCTAATAAAACCTAGCCTGCTTGTGTAAGGTGGTTTGAGTAGAATCGATTCAATGGACGCTCATGAAATACTCCATTCAAAAGAGAGATAGATGCTGTTCCAGTTCCTGTAAACCATTCTGTATTGATTAGCTGGGAAAGATGTGTACGTATAGCTGTTCGGAGCTCCTGTGAGAGAGTGTGTGTATGTGGTGGAGCTCACCGTGAGGGTCGACGAAAGAGAAAGTTGGGTCTATATAGCGGGGCTGGAGCTCCTTGGATATATGGTGCAGCCGGCTGGCACTGGTGAAAGCAGGAGTGAGCTCAAGACAGAAGCGTAGACTTTTCCTCCGTGCTGGCTGCTGCTACCATGGAGATCTTCCAGCTGCTATCCTCTCGCTTCACCTAAATGTGCAATTTGTACGGATAGATTCTACATGCAGTTCTCGCCTCTCTGCTCCCTTTTTCGAAACCTCACGACGCCTTCAATTCCCTCCATACGCGCTTCCCACCCAATACTTCCTCAAAACTTTCGAGTGGAAGAAGGAAGGAGGCTGGCTGCCTGAAAGACTGTGAGAGACTCATAGTACGAGTGATGAAACTGAACGACGTACGATCTCGCAACTTGAAATATTCAACGGGATTCAATGGGAGCTCTTCTTATTTTTCAAGGAGTTTCTCCGATTTTTTCCCAACAACACTTGACAGTGTCCATGTCTTGTCAGCCTCTAAGAAGGCAATGTCATCGTCATCCTTGTCCTGAGATCTGACTTTATCTGACTTTAAAAATGATACAGCAAATAAAACTTTATACACGTAGGAATAAGAAAAAACCACACAGAGGAAGAAGAACTAAGGATTCAGAGGACAGAATTTTCCAGTAGACACAACATATTGACTGGTTCTTCATCTTAACTGCATGGCTACAGGCTAAGAATTGTCTACACACATGTGTGCTCATTCACTCTCCCCATGGCATGGCTCCTTTCCTAAACTTGGTAACAAACGCCCCATTAGGTTTTGAACTAAAAATTCATTTGAGTGAATGCTAGTAACCTTAAAATATTGGACAATTTCATGAGATAGAATCAGAACGCTAAGCTGTCTAATTTTTAGGCGTAAAGTCACGGTGCATCAACTCAGACGAAAAATTATATTATTATTTTCCTTACAATCCTCCTCCTCTTCCTCTTTTTCTTCTTCTTCGTTTTCTTGAAACCGTGGTTAGGTTCACGAGACTGCATCTGTAGTTTGGAAGTAATACATGATATAATGCATACATGCACAGGAAAAAGTATGGATGCTGAGCGCTGAACGACTCGGGGCATTTCTGAGAAAGTGTACAAAGTTAAATATTCGACAAATACCCTCGTTCACTCGACTGTGTAAACAGATCTCTTCCAAATGTACAATGTATAGATAAATCTACGAACTGGCACTAGCGAAAAAAACTTAAGGCCAAATCGAAAAACGAGCATAGAAAAACGAGAGCTATAAAACTGGCGTTTGGAAATAGTATTTTACATTCAGAAACGGCAGATCATGGAAGGATGTAAAGGCTAAAAAATAAAGACAAGAGAAATGGGAAGGCATTCAAACCTGCCTAGTCTAGCCAGACTAGACTAGACTCGCTGACTAAGAATTCACTAGACTTTTCAGCCATTTTGAACCGTTTTACTGCACTACTACTCTAGACTAGCTGGCGCACCGCAAATTTAACACATGCCTTGACTAGGGACATTTATAACGCCTATTAACTGAGTTGACGAGACTATTTAGTACTCACTCAATGTTAAAAGATGACTAGACTTGTTACACATACAGAACTGAATGACTAGACTAGGCAGCAAAGTATTATTTCAATACATTACTAGGCTAGACTAGAAGTCACACTGCTTGACCGTGACTGTACTAGCAAACATTTTTGGGCCGCTTATAAAGATGCCCTTATTCAGTCTAGTTGAACTTAAGTTGAACGATAATATACTTTCACGCTCGCAATTGAACAACGAGAACGACTGACACAATGCAAATACTGATAAAATCCAAAAAGTTTTGAGTGTGCCCAATTAATGGCCCTACAACACGAACGGGACACCAAGAGGATTCTCTTTAATGCTAACGATTATATCACCGCCTTGTATTGTAAAATTGCAAAATAAAGTTTCAAAGCTGTAAAACTCGAGAGCAAACACTGAATTTACACTGTTTCCATGTTTTAAAATGAAGTTTGTCACATAATAGACATGTTGGGCAAACGCAATTCTGGGCACTTTAGCGCTAGGTTTAGCAGGAGAAAGCATGATGTCACGCT